>BMAO01016308.1:0-20643 GCA_019973975.1 Trichonephila clavata | reverse complement strand
CCTTCGCTTCTCGTACACTATATTCCGTCATAAATTTTAGAGTATGTAAAATTGGTATTAAAAATTATAGAAATTATATAAAAATTATTAAAATTATGAATATTATATATAAATTATTAAAATGATATTTATATTATTATATATAAATTATATCTTCTATAGCTTATAGAAATATTTTCCTAATTGGAAATTTAGTTTTCAAAAACCTATGTGTGAGAATGAAATAATCTTAGCGTGCATCGTAAATAAATTTTTCGTCATTTCTTACAAATTTTTTTTTGTGTTTTTTGTCTTTAACAATATTTTGTATTCTTTTTTACTTTAAAACTTAGCATCATCTGAGTAATTCAAAGAATCAATAATTTAAGAAATCCGATGCTATAAGTAATGAAGTTGCTATTTTTTTCTTTTTGCAAAAGAATTCCAATTTCAAACAACATAAAGTAAGATATATACTTTCAGCGTATACCAATAAAGAAATTTTTCAGTGACACTGATAATTTTTTTAAAAAGACTAACACAACTATTATTCTAAATTTTCAAAATTATTAACAGATGTACGAATTTTATCGTGTGACAGAACAATCATTCTGAAAACATGTTAGCGTTAAAAAGGCGTACGCATCCATGACGAACAGATGTTTTGAGGGATTCGGTTATATTCTTGATCATTCTAATACAATTCTGAATTTAAGTGGGAGATTGATAACTATTTCATTTAGTCATATTTAAAACTTAGAATTCCATATTATTTTTACCAGATCCAAATTATTTTAAAAAAGAATTTTTCTGTAAAAAAGGGGTAACCAAATTCGGTGAGTAACCTGCGTATTTATTTATTTTATTTATTTATTTCACTTTGAAAATTTTTTTAATTTTTTGCAAAAATCTGAAATATTTCGTTAAAATTGCGCATTTTATAAATCATTCTTTATTTTGAAAGATTTGCTCAAAATACAAGACTAAATACTACAATCTAAGCTACAATCATTACCAGTAAAGTTTCGTATGCCAGACACTAATTCGTAAAAATATCAGATTTATTTTACGACGAAATCATTTTAATCAACATAATTTAAATCTACAACAAGCAAAGTTTTATTAACTTAACTATTATCTTTAATGCAGAAAAAAATTTATTAAGAGCAGTATCATATGAAATTACTTCTTTTATTCTCACTAAGGTGGGGGGTACCCTCTGTCAGCTTAACGACGGATCAACCCCCTTTGTACAAATTATATGATAGCAAAATGATAGCTTTACCTACTTTAAATTTTTGAGACATTTTAGACCTGTATTTTATGAATAGCCTATCAACCCTTGTATATATTATGTTTTCAATTGAGCTTGGTTCGATCTCAAATGATACACAACGCGTTCTCCTTCAATTTTCAAGTTATCTCTTCTTCAAAAATTTCTGTTTTTCGTACACTTTCTTCATTTGTTCTTTTTTTTTTCCGAAAATTTTTTCTTGGTGCTCCTCTTCAGTTTAATTCAATTGCTTATGGCCCATTTTTACTGACTATACCTTATGTATAAATAAACTTAATACAGCATCACGAAATTTTTTTTTAAATACAGAGAGATATTTTTAAAACGAGTGGTTCGGTACTGACTTCTGTGATTTTATAAAGATTAGACTAGGGTCCGATTTATACATTCAACTAATTTTTTCTTTTCTTTTGATTCCCCTCCCCCGACATTTAGATTTTAATGTTGTATCAACATTCTTTTCCATCTGAAATTTTAAAAGAAATTAAAATGGGATAATCTCTTGTAATATAGAAAATATGAATGGTTGTATTATTATTGATTTAAGAATATAAAAAAAAAACAGATGCGTTCAAGAGAGTGTTGATGTATATACTTTTCAAACAAAACACCAACTTTCAGTTTAGATATCAGAAAATGTTTTAAAAATTTTTTAAAAAACGATGTATTACTGAAAATAATTTAATAAAAAATCATTTTAATGATGTACATATATACAGTGTGAGAAAAAAGTTCCATAATACAATTGTATTTCGTTCTCTTTTATTTTCTTTATAAATTAATACAAACACAATTTTAATTTAAAATATCTTCTTATTCAAAATTATTAAATATTATATTTTAAACTCTAGCTGCTTTAAGGCAAGAAAAATTTATGTATTGCAAAGTAAATGTATGTATGAATAATTATGTGATTGCACTTTCTATCTATTCGAATTCAAAAAAAAAATGCATTTCACATTTCGTAGTTGATATAAAAATAATTTAAAAAACCGAAGGATTTCTAATTTATTTCAGCGTTGAATAAAATTACATTATATAATTTCTAAGATGAATTTAATAGACATGTCAAATTCAAATGCGTGTGTCAACAACTTAAATTCTTAGAACTGATTTCTGGTTCATTTTCATCTAGCAACAAATTATCGTTTTGATTATTAACAATCGAAAGTTGCTGCAAAATTGACTAGTAAATTTTGTGTTATTTAAACGTGCCGACTGAATTTTATAAATGAAAAATAGAAAACGATAAACGACAAATACATCATAAAAATTCATGAAAAAGAACTTGCATTGCTAATATTAAAAAGTGATCTCTGCATATATAAAAAAACACTTTGTCATATTATATAATTCAATTCAATTTTTTGATTAAAAAAGAGTTTAAGTTTTTTTTTTTTTTTTTTTTTTTTTTTTTTTTTTTATATTTTTGAGAAAAAAGCGAAAAGTGAGGTATACATAAAAGAACATTTTTCCAGATTTTATAGATATTTAAAAGATGTTTTAATATTACATTTTAAAATTTAATTCAGTTAATGTGAATGACTTTTTTTATTGCAACAAACAAAAAAAACAATTTTCGTTTTTATGATGGAACAAATTCTTACAGGGCCCAGCTTGACAAAATGTATAATTGCATATGTGAAAAATTAAATTTAAAAAATAGTATTTCCGTTAAAATGAAACAAAATAAAATTTGCAAAAGAAATTTTTTACTTTCATTGTACCTATAAAATCTTAATTTGTATTTTAAGTGAATTTCGAAAAACATCTGAAATAAAAAGAGACATAATTCAGTGTTTTTACTGATATGAGATCAGTATTTTTTTATCTGAAAATTTTTAACTATTTCTATCAAAAAAAATTTTCAAGTTCATAGGGATAAAAGGAGCCAAATTGTTACAGAATGGCAGTGTTTTACATTCACTTCATTTCTATGTTTTCCCCATCGCATTTATAATCATTACATAATATGAAATTTGAAATTAGGCCGCATATATTTTTATATTTTATAGCAATATTATAGAATACATTCTTCTATGGTATTAATATTCCGTTCTCGATTTTATTATGGCCGTTAAATGTACGCTGTAATATCAATAATAAAAGTTTTTCAAAAAGGGGTGTATATAATTGTAGTGAGAAAACTATGCCAAGAAAGAAAGAAATGATTTAATTTCTTTGGAAGCATAAAAAGCACTTGCATCCTTGTTTTCCCTTTTTTCCATAACGTATTACTCATTTGAGGTTTCTTAAGACTACATTCTTGAAACCTCATAGACCTATGATAAAAACAATCCCGAGTTTCTAGCGAATCAGTTCATGGACATCACTGCTTCCAACTTTTGCTCTGTTTACAAAAACTTTATCCTAAAAAGAGTTTTGATTTGTTAACAGTAAAAACGCATATAGCAGGCAAAAAATACCCTTGGTTTCTAGAATGCCCGTTTAATAAGATTTTTTTATTTATTTTGAAAAAACCTTTCAAGGAAACTTAATACATCTTCACCCCATAATCAAATTTGAAATATTTTCCTTAACTTACTAGTACGTCTAATACCAATTTTTAATTCAATGGAAAACACGTATCACATTTCTCATGTGACCATGAATTTAGCCCATTTTAAAAAAGCTCTGTTACAAAGAATTGTTAGTCCTTTATTGTTGAAGAATAGAACAATTGCATAAAAATTAATAGAACAGTTTTCATTCGTTAGGCTTAACTGCTGCTACAGTGAAAACGATGCAATTTAGCAAATGCCAATTTTAGGACGTCATAGTCTATCACTACCTCTAAGATTATTAACTCCCCTTCTTGTATTATCTAAATCTGAATGTGTTGAATTCATGATTAATTACTACTTATTAATAAATCAATCTTATTTATTGACTTTTCTTAATTGAGAGATTACACAAATACTATTCAAGTTTTAAGAACAATAAAACACAGTGGAGTATGAGAAGAGTTTGATTATGAACGACGGAATCCTAACTGAATCCACGGTAGTCGACGCGTATAATTAAGCTACACATTTATATTTAATTTGGGAAATTGAACTAACCTGATATCTTTAGTTATGGCAGGTTCTTCTAAATACTTCTTCAATATTTGGATTCCTTTAATAAGTGGCTTCAATCTCAGCTATTTCTCAGTTCCGTCTCGAACCGATTTTATATATACTTTTCAATAGACTCTTCTCTCGACGAATATATTTCCACTAGAAAAACTACTCTCTCAAAATCCCTTCTCTTCATTTCATTTCTCCCTTTTATATCCTTTTCGAACTCGCTAAACCCGAAAATATCTCATTTGCATAAGTCACACTTTTGGCTCTCGGAGGAGATTGGTTGAAATAAATAAAACATTTTAAAGAATGCGAGAGAAGGTTAGTGAAACGCGTAAGCACCCGTCACAGACTGTACAAAAAAAAGTTACAAAGAAATTGTTTCCAGATTTACAAGCACAATTTCAAATATTAAAAATTATAATTTTAAAAGTTAACAGCAAAATAATATATAAAATTATTAAAAAAAATTCAAAAATAGATACAGTTAGTTAATATAAAATATATTTAACAGTAAATTATAAAGGCGTAAATATAAAATTATGAAATTTCTCTTAAAAATTAATAGTAATAATTTTTCAATGTGTAATATGTTCTATATTTTTATTATTTCAATTATCATATTTCATTCTGTTTATTAAATGTCTGCTTATTTTTTTAACTGATTTTAAATCTGACTTGACTCGCGTGCAGCCATTAGTTGGTCAAAGAAGTGAACAATTACTGTCCCAACATAGTGTTCGAATTGCAAAAGTTTGTAACAAGGAGATTTTTGTTTTTTCAAATTAAAACTGTAACATGTAAAATACTCTTAGTAGAAATGGCAAAAAAAAAATTTTTTAAATATGGCTCTTTTTTTCGTACATTATCTATCAAACATGTTTCTTTCACATTGTAGGCGGGTATATTTCGCCGCGGACTTAGTGTGTAGCGGCCAGCTTTTCGTACTCATTCTAAATACCTACTTTTACGAGACATGCGCTCTAGTGACAAAACGCAAAAACCGTAAAAATAAAAATCTCTGTGCTGCTTCGAACAAATATGAGATTGAAGAAAATAATAGCTTTGGAGGTATACAATCATTAACCAATAAAGTATTACGAATGGATAGTTTAAGGTTCAACCAATTAATTTAAATGGTTTAAAATATTTGCCTTTCCCTTTTAATAATTCACATGTTTCTTACTGTAGTATAAATATGTGTTTTTATTGGAATTGAGCTGAAAAAGTGTTAAAACAGTTGTTTTTGTTGTCAGCGGTTAAATTTAAAAGAGCGTAATTGTTTATTTATTTTGGGGGGGGGGTTCAGCTGGAAAATACAACTTCACTCAGATTATATATATATATATAAATGCCTCAATAGAAGAAAAAAAAGGCCTCTAAAATCTCCCAATAAACTAAATTCAAGTGACTCATAATCACATGATAACTACAATCACGTGTTTCCAACCAATCAGTTTCTTCGCTTCACTGTTACCAAATTTGCTTTCTACAAAATATTTCTAATAAAAATTACACATCTGTAACAATAACACACACATAAATTAACAAAATGCACTTGATTTAAAAGTATACGCATAGTAAAATTTTTTTTTAATTTTGAAAAAACTTTCTGAAGAATCTTAACAATTGAACTCACCAAACTTCACCAAATTATCAAATTTGAAATTTTATCTGAACCATATAATAATTACAAGTCTAGTGTCAGTTTTGAGCTCAAAGGAGATCACGTGACAGCATTTATCATGTGACCGGCATGAATTTAATTCATTACTCGACGTACGGTGGGTAAAAAAATAAATCTAAAAGCTGAGTTGAATACGTTGGAGATATGACAGCACTTTTGAAAAACAGTTTTATTTTAATATAATGGTATATTATAATTCGAATATATAATATATATTTTCAATAATTTAATTAAAGTTGTCATTAACTTATATGGTAAAAAAGTCTTTTTTTTATATATAAAGATATAATTTCGGTTATGTTTTTTTTTATTTATTTTGCATTCATTTGTTTTAAATTCATAGTTCAACTTAGAATTTTCTACTTGAGGTATAAGCAAATAATGATAATATTTTAAATTCAACTTAAAGAAAATGTTAACAGTTTTAAATTCTAAAATATTGTCAATATGACAAAATACATATACCAGAGCCACAATTGACAATAATTGTAAAAACAACTAAAACCCCATTTGAAGTTTAGAATTGATGCTGATAAATCAGTTCTTAATAAAAGAGTGTTTTGTAACGTAGCACTGTAAGGCAATATGAGTGCTATTGACGATGGCCCTTGTAATTTTGCGCCATGGTCAAGCGGCGAGAACGATCCCCGAGCTTGCATCCATTCGTCCATATGTAGTCAGAGCTGTTGCACCTCAAAGCCCACGTAAAGAGAGAAAATTTGGTAATTGAGATTACTCAGAAGTCCCCGTGTCTCCTGATCACTCGAAATTAGGAATTTCTTCACTTCCACACCACAAGAACGACAGGATTTCGAGCCTTGACAGATATAACTAGATCATCTCCTCTACACTGCGGATCTTCAATAGCACTTGGACTCGAACTCTTGACATGCTGGTCACCAAGTCCGTGATCATGACCACTAGGCCACCACCTCAGTTAGTTCTTACACTCTTCAAAAGAATTAAACTTTTGAATTTTTTTTTTTATTTTGTGACGTTTGAGACAAATAAAGGTAGCGTGATATTGGTTAATTTAAATGTTACGTTTAATTACGTCACAGCTATTATTTACAAATTCTCATTGAAGTTATTAACTTAGTAATTAGATTATTAGAGTCCAATTCTGTTTTTTGTGAGGGAGGAGATTTTGGCGTCCTTGCTCAGCGAAGTTTTCAGACCATCTTTCTTCTTTCTCCCTGCCTTCTTTAGGCTTCGGGGGTGACAGCGGTCGGCGTCTTTAGCTTCGAGTTACATCCGGTTCGTGGGCGGAGAGGGATTCCTTTTGATGTCAAAGGTTGCGGGGCGATTTCCAAGACAAGCCGCGCAATATTTTTAAGGGAGTAGGTGTCAATGCACGTGTGGTAATCCTACTCACAAAAGAAGCCGATTCAAAGCTGTGTGGCGGGAATCGTTGCTATATCAGTCTTTCCTTACTAAAATCGTTTGAGTAGTTTTATATAATTTTTAAGGTACTTTAAGATTTACTTTTAGGGCAAATGTTTAACAGATATTCAAATTCGAGTAAAATAATTTAAATTTTAAAGTTTGTTCATCAATGATACAAATTGCGCATAAACAGTTTTCTATATAAACACAATTATAATTTATTAATAATCACTCACCGTCTTGAACATTCAAAAAAATTTTATTGTCATTCAGAAATTTTTATGAATAAACTTCAACATTATTATAGCACTCTGTCAATTTCAAAAAGATCGATTAATTTTTTCTCATAATTTCTAAACAAAGTTTGCTAGAATTTTTGATGTGACTGAAATGGTTTCCGTGGTAATAAGCTTTATATAAAAATTTCTGGAATGAAATAAACTTTTAAAGTACACTATTTTTCTTCGATTAGAATAATTTAAGATAATTTTACAAATAAAAAATATTTACATTCCCTTTTTCAGAGTACTGTTTTGTTCAGGAGAATAAAAGCACTTAAAGAGCACATAATTTAAATACAAAATTGCTTGCCTTCCGATGAAATTATTTTAATTGGTTAATTCGATTCATCTGTCGAATGCATTAAATGGGATAATTTTTAAAGTATAACATCCCCAAATCATTAAATCGATTTGATAAAGACTTTAAATTTGTAAGACGAAATAAAAATTAAAAAAAAAAAAACATTCTAATTCTAGTTTAAGAATAAATTTAAATTGTCTCAAATAGCGAATACAAGTTATATACTTGAAAATAGTTTATTCTAACATCCAATATCGAGCCTTTGTATTTATTTATTTTTAAATACAAAAGGGGGGGGTCCAGAATTCTGGTACAAACTTTAAGGGTAGATACAGGACATTGTAATTGTAATTAATTGTATAGGAATGTTTGGGTACAAGTGACACGGTGAGGCACAGACACAAAAAATAAGAGACGAAAAGAAAGGCAAAGCTTTTACGGAAAGCGTCGTTGACAAGTGTAATGTCAACAATAACTGTTCAGCACACATAAGCTACGATGTCCAGCTGCAACGCCCATTGCTGTACTGTCCACTAGAAGTCCGAGATGATAGCCTGCCGGATTCAAAGCTTGTACTCGCTGAAAATAGATTTTTGTTTAACACTCTACAAACGGCTTGAAGATTCAGACCTACGTGATGAGCAGTAGTTCTTGCGCTTGACTCTGATCTATCAGCCGCAACGTTCAAGATGCTTTCTTCCAGGCTTGGAACGTGTTTCACGAAGTTGACGATGTAAACGCTGAAAAATTCTGTGATCTGGCCTTCGTCAATAAGGAAACTGCACGTGATACATTCGTAGCGCATCTCTACCGTCACCATTTTCACGGCTGTACATGTAATGCACGTCTTCATTTTCAGCATATGTAAAGTCTTCCTTAAGTAAAAGTAAGTCCTTAAGTCCTTAAAGTAAAGTGGCGTTATAGACAATTATCCCCATTTTTAAACTGTTAGATGTACAGTCTTGAAATTTGATAAGCAGATTCCTTTCGTAAAGTAGAGAACCGCTACAAAATGGGTTTTGCGAATATCAACTACCAAGTTTAATTTCGGGAGTTTAAGAGGCGTAATCGATAAATATTTCCATTTTTAAACTATTTGGTCATCCTGCTTGAAAATTGGTAGGCATGTTCCTTTCATGGAATAGAGTTCCTCTAACAAAGAGTAAAACGAAAATTGACCCCTAAGGATGTTTGCGAGGGGTCAAGAGGAGTTACAGAAAAAAATTAATGTTTTTAATTGTTAGACCCATATACTTGAAATTTGTTAAGCATTTTTCTTTTGTTGAATAGAGATCCACTAAGAATGTATTTTAAGCAAATCAAGTTCTTAGGGGGGGGTGCAGGGGGTTACTGGGACGTATTGACAAAAAAAAATTACTTTTTTCGAGCTACAAGGGCTATAATAATGAAATTTGGTTTGCATTTTTCTTCTGTTGAATTGAAATCCTCTAAGAGCGGTTATTTTGGAAAACGGCTCTCAACGGGATTACGGGGATATTGATAGTAAAACTTTTTTTCTGTTAGATTTAGACTTGAAATTTGGCTTGCATGTTCAATTTACGGAGTAGAGATCCACCGAAAATTGGTTTTTGCGGGAATCCACTTGGTTTTTGGGTTACGAAAGAGCAAATATCATTCTATACTTCAATTTTAGAGATTTTTTAGAAAATACAAATTAGATGAGTTCTGCCCTTTTGTTTGCGACAGTTAAAGGTATAAGTATATTTTTTTCAATACAATCGAATTCTTAATGCTAGGACTTAGATATCAATAATTTATACATATATATAAGCAGTAAAAATTTATAAAACATCATGAAATACCCAGCGAAGCGGGCGGGTAACAGCTAGTATATATATATATATATAAACAATAATAATTCATACAGATAAACAAAATGCACTTGATTTAAAAGTTCTTGTGTAAGTCGACTCAGAGGTTTGGAGGTAGCGTGCTCACTTTATAAACCTAAGGCTTCGGGTTCGATCCTGGCTGGAGTCGCTATATTTCCTGGATGCGAAAATCGTAGGCATGTATGTCATATGATTATGTGGTATGTAAAAGATCCGTTGAGTAGCGATTAGGCTCTGGAACTCTCTGCAAAATTAAATCACGGTAATATTTAGCATCTAAAGAGAGCTTGAATTACAGTTAATTCAAGATTCCAAATTTGGTAGCGAGGGCCGCCACTAGATGGTGCTATCATCAAATGGTTGTCACATTTGGGGACTTCCCGTGTCTACAAAGGCTTAGTTGACAATATGCAGCCTATAAGAAATTTTTTTTTAAATTCTCGTATAATAAAAATATGTTTATAATTTTGAAACACTTTTTAAGGAATCTTAATGTATTAAAAAATCTTTATCAAATAATCAAATCTGGAATTTTTTTAAACTTTAAAGATACAATGAACAGGAAGGAAGGAAGAATGAAGCAGGAATTACAAGAATAAAGTCAGTTTTTAACTCAATGGAAACATTTGTCTGTATTTAACATATGACCATCATTAATTTACCTCATTGTACATCATACATTGATTTAGTAGACGAACAAATGGAAACGGTTATAATGTTTTACCTTTTGTATAGAATATTAACACATATTAACAGTTACATTATGGATATAGAACAGCAGCAATAAGATAATGTATCGGAGAACAACAATATACTGAATCGAAAAAAGAATTATCACCCAAAAATATTTATTACACCATCCTTAAAAGTTCAAATGATTTTTTTTTTTTTTTTTTTTTTTTGCAGCGCCTTGTTTTTAATTATATAAATAATTGTAACATCCATATAAAGACCATCTTAATTCATTCAAATTAATAAATTTTATTCCTTTTGATTTTCTACTGAACTAAATTCTTGACGGTCACATGATAAATGCTATCACATGTTCCCCATTGAATTCAAAAGTGACATTGGACTTGTATTTGTTGCTCTACTCGTAAAATTTAGATAAAAATTTACATTTGATAAGTGGGTAAATGAGTTTAAGTATTAAAATTCTTCAAAAAGTTTTTCAAAGTTAAAAAAAAAAGTTCTTATACTGGTACTTTTTTATCAAATGCATTTTGTGTACCTATGTGCGTATTATTCTTGACAAATATGTTCTTTTTGAAATAAAGTTTCTGTAAAAAGCAAACGTTGGCAAAGGCGAAACGCATGAACTTATGAGGGGCTTGACCTACTCTCGGCCCCGCCTAGAGGTGTGGGAGGAAGTGAAGGATGACTCGCCAAAATACCTTTCAACTATTTATTAAACACACAAATTATCAACAGACACAAATCTAATATTCAAACTAAAAGAGATGTTCCTAATAAAAGCAATAGGAGAATTAACCACGAGAGATGCGAATTATGAGAAGACCTCTGTTGTATTGGACCTCCTTTTTTGGGGATAAATCCACTACTCTAAATATTTGAGTTATAATTTAGCTATGGTGACCAATCGTCACTTTAATATCTTCAACTATTTAATACCTGAAACGCGCTACCAAATATACTAATACCTGATCGGTAATTATCACTCCTCGCGTTAGGTTCTCTATATTTCAATCTCCATATAACTCCATCTATTCATCTAACTAGCTAGAAAACCTATACTATATATAACCGACCTAATCTGCATATCACGGTTTCTTCTTCAAAAGGGTTGTTTGTGATTGATTTCAATTGATAGACCAAAGATTTCCCAAGAGGATTAGTTGAAAGGCGCGTATAGATCCGTCACAAACTGATTGGCTATAAACACGCAATTGCATCTGACATGTAACTAAGATATCCCTTTAATTTATGAACTGGTTGGTTGAAAACATGTGATTGCTTTTATAATGTTGTTATGACTTCACGTGAATTTAGCCCATTACCTCTTTTTAAACTCTTGTATTTTTTTTATATACTCGTAGATGTGTATATTGTTAAATGTATATACGAATTACACTGCTGGCCACCGTAAATGCATTATCCTGAAGGAAGCACGCAAATAACATGAAATTTACAACATGCATTAGCAGAGGTGAGATAAGCAGATGATTAGAATTTCAGCGCAGACACACATCACGCACGCCTGTGGCGCCACCTCAAAGCGCTATTTAAGGCTTGGAGATTTGGACGATTTCAAGTTCGGCAATTGCGATTTTCTTGTGGTTTTTTCAAAAAACGATCAGTTATGTCTCGTAGAAAACAGCGATCAGCTTTTGATTAAGTATCCGAGTTCGACAGAGGAAGAATAGTGGTCTACCGAGATTGTGGATTATCTTTCAGGGAAATCGGTAGTCGTGTTGGACGAAACCAAACAAATGTAATGCGGATATGTGACCCTTGAATGCAGGAGGGTAAGATGAACCGACGTGGTCGATCGCATCCACCTCAGTGCACCACTTCACGTGAGGACAGGCAAATTGTGCGCATGGCAGTGACGGATCGCTCAGTCACATCACGAACCATAGCACAGCACATTGAGTCTGTAACGCATCATTCACATCTAAAGTCTCTTTGAATCAATGACGAGGCGTGTGGCAGTGGTGATCTCCAACAATGGCGGCTACTCTGGCTACTGATTCTGGCAGGAACCACACTTCACAGAAGTCTGTAAATTTAATCATTTGATACTTGGTCAACATGTTATCTACAAAATAAATTTTGTTGTGCTATCTCTTGTCTTTCTTAGTGTTGCATTTACGGTGGCCAACAGTGTATATAAACGAGTTTTATGTTGATACATTTTAACCTGAAAAGTGCTTCCAGCTTTGGCTCTATTATTATCATTAGGCAAAGACAGATTTTACTTAAGCTCATTCATAAGTTCATGCTTTTTCTCCATTTTTAAAGATGAAAAATTATTTATCATTTCATACAAATAGAGTTCCAGTTTTTTGCATAACTGTCCTTTGTTCATACATTAATTCTCCGACAAAAAATTCACCATAAAAAACATATGTTGTGCCATCATTGAATTACAATTTCTTTATATTATCATTTGGTCGTAATACGAGGTAAGATTCCAAAGTTCCCGGACTAAATCTATAACTTAAGAAATATTACTAATTAAATTGGTGAAAAACACCCTCCTTCAAAATAAGACGCTTGAGCAACAACACACTTTTGCCATCTCCTTGTGAGGGTCGTAGAAACATATTTGGAATCCATCTTTAGCCATGTTCTTTAATTCAGCCTGTGATACACTTTTAACTTTGTAACGGGTATATCCGCGAGCCTCTTACTAATCCTCTTGGGGAAAACTATTTATTTTAAATGTTGTTCTATTGAAAACTTTCTCCCGTAGAAGATACGGTTTATGCAAATGAAGAATGATATTTAAGCATCAACTTTTAGATTCGCGGGTTTGGTGTTTAGAAGTTAGCAGTTAGTGGTTGGCGGAAAGTAGTTGTGAGCTAGTCGAGAGTTGCTCGACGATTAATTATTGAATCATTAAAAATTTCTAATTAACGATTTAGTCAATAAGTTGGATTAGATTAACAACGACCAGAGGTTGAATTGCAGAGAACGGAATACGGTAATTTAGATCGTAGGTAGCTAAAACGTTATAAGAGTAAATTAGTTGAGTTTTATAATTAAATAAAGTATCCTCTTCCTACCGTGCTTTCGCTCCTTTACTAAATAAAAGGTGAATTTCCTACCCTAGGGTGTTACAATTAATTGATAGTGTAATAAAATAGATTTATTCTGATTATGGCTGATCTTTAGATTAGCCTTGAAGTTGTGATGAACGTATTGTCAAATTCATCACAACTTCATCTGCAGATTGAAATCGACGACGTGGAGATTGTGTTGTTTCCCAGTTGCCGATGCTCTTTCAGCTTGCGGCTCGCATAAAAAAACACCATTTCTCGCCACAAGTAACAATTCTGTCAAGTATGGAATGATCTTTGTCAACAGCTGAGATTGAGTTTCTCGCCATTTCCATTCGAAATGTTTTTTGGTCTCCGTTTAACATGCGGGGAACGATATACTAACACACCCTATGCATGTTAAGGTCCTTAGCCAGTATCCGTTCGCATGTGGCTTCGGATTTCCCAACTGATTCTGCTATTTGCACTATTGTTTGATGTCTCATCTTACGTACTGTCGCAGAATCTTTTCGCCCTTCTCAGCGATGCGGAATGTCTGCCGACGGTCAGAACGTCCGTCGTCTTCGACACTTTCTCAGCTTTCTCTGAAACGTCGATGCCGCTCGAAAGCTTGCTTTCGAGGTAATGTATCACTGCCGTATACACATGCTTCAACATTTCGTGTCTCCGTAGCACTCATTCTCAAGAGAACAAAAAATTGGATATTCATTATCTGCTCAACAAACACCATTTCTTTCAATCGCCGGTTACTAATTGCATCCGCCTACAAAATACGACACCGTGGCGAGCCACCGACCCCGCGATTTGAGACAAACCACGTTTAGAATAGGGGAAGGATGCAGTAGCACAGGAACGTTATCGTATTCGCTCTACTGCAAAAAATTTTCATGTTTTAGACTCATTCTGGGAACTTTTGAATCCTACTACGTATGTGCATTTTGAATTATATTGTATGGTTGTATAGGTTCATCTGTTTTACATGTCATTGCTGGAGTGCCTCTAGTGATTATATACCATACATTAAAGGTGTTAAACTCATGCCCCGAGATCCACATGGGGCCCAACTGACATGTAACAAAATTTTCACTAAAAGTAGCGTAGATTAATTTTTTACATTTCTGATTTTTTTTTATATAATTAGTAGTAATGACTTTGATTTATTCACCGCCAAAAACCATTACTCATTATTTTATAAATGAATACATTTCCTTTCCCCCAATAGCAGCGATTTTATGGCAACCGGCAAAAAAAAAATAATATCGTCTCCTCCATTACACACTCCTATTACTTCATTTATTGTATTTAATATTCAAAATTCGGATTTCAGTGAAGAAAACTAAATTTATCC
Source organism: Trichonephila clavata (assembly GCA_019973975.1). Lineage (NCBI taxonomy): Eukaryota > Metazoa > Arthropoda > Arachnida > Araneae > Nephilidae > Trichonephila > Trichonephila clavata. Next base: position 5,706 of record BMAO01016308.1, on the reverse strand, counting down.
ATGCCATGCTTATTAATAAGTACAGTTATTTTTAATATGGTAAAGGTAATGATTTTTCTCCTTTTTTTATTATTGCATTGTGTTAACGAATACTCGTCCATTTTAGGCCGTGACATTTAGTATGCCTTTATTGAAACGAGATAGTAAAAAACCTACACAAAATATTATAAACGAGCAACGGAACTGCAAAAAAAAAAAAAAAATCGGAGTACTTTTGCTAAGACATAAGATGTAAAATATTCTGCTTTCATATGTAATAATGCTATTAGTGTATTAAGGTACATAACACAAAGCGTCAATATGGAGCACTAAAATACAGTCGAAGGAACAACACTCCTGCTACCGAAGGTAAAGAAATGAAGAAATTATGAAGAAAAAAAAGCTTTTGCCGAAATTATATAAAGTGCTGCCTGCGACTTATGCGTCTTAGAAATTGGCTCGTGCTTCAAAATGAGACTATACAAGTTAAAAAATGAACAAGAAAATAGCTGTAACATATTTTTTACCGTTTCGCATAAATCCTTTGGGATTTAGTTGTCTTTTCATGAGATTAAAAAACCCTTTTTTCACTAAATCTTATATTAGCCATCAATGTGAAACCAAAAAATAAAATTACTGGTTCAACTCTTCTAGCAGCATGCGTACTTTTTTAATTACCATTAATATTCTAAAAAGCTTTTTATTTTATATTTTCTTATTTTGATGGTTCATCTGATCATAATTTGAGATTAAATAATTTTAAGCATTTTGATTAGAGCAAAGTAATAATCAAGATGATTTCCATGCATTGTTTAATGAACTCGTTATCAACGCATTTTTTTTTATTTTTAAGTTTGTAAGCTCATAGCTAGATAATATATTTTGCTATCCTGGTTTCCTCACTATTTTAGCGTTATGACATTTACTTTAAGGCGTATTTAATTTAACTGTATATTTTTGCGATTTACTTGCCAAATCGCTGTAAATACACGAAATGTCAATACCATTTTACGGTGCCAACCAGCACATTTGTGATTATATATATGTATAATTTTTTTTAAATTTTTACAAGAGGTATATCGGAGACGTTTTCGTAATTCTGAGCCACAGTCAAGTGATGAAGATGACTCTTGAGAGCTGGTTACCTATTCTCCAAAATTCCGCACCGTAAAATGGAAATTTATCAACCTCGACAGAATTAACCATATATCAGTTTTCTTACGACACTCGAATCAATTCTCAATAGACAAAACGCCAGCATCGAGCTCATGGCCATGAGCACTTGGCTAGCAAGGACACACATCTACCTTCAAAAAAGACTAATATCATAACAGTGAAAAATACTAAGGCATTTGAGGGCACTGTTTATTAAGTAGAGAAATAACTATCACATCTGCAGCAATTATGCATAAATGTATAGCACATAACAGATATATATAGCCATTGCACATACAGAACCTATTTTGCATGTGTACAGAGAAATAAAAATTATTTGAAAAGATTTTTTGAATTTCTAATTGTAAATAAGGAATATAAATATCAAAACATTATTGCTTAGAATTTAATATGTTAAAATTAGACGAGTAATTGTTATATTGTTAATAGTATTTTTAGTCACAATTTGATAAAAGTTTAAAATTACAATTTTTAGCAAGGAAATATTCATGGTCTTTGTAGCTGCATGTGGACTTTGTTCTCAAAGGAGGATAAGCTGTGTGTATATTTTTACAAATAAGAGTACTGGAAAACACACACTGTGGTTTTTAGATAAATTATTCTATTCAAATCAACTGATGTGCCCTAAAAAAATTATTTTTTGCTTACAAAGATATCAAGAATATGAATTTATCTTTATGTCCCCAAATAGTTCCGTAATTCAGATAATTTGTTTCAAAAATTAGGAAAAAATCACTGAGACCAAACCAGTTTAATTTAAAATATATCTTCGTTTTAGCAATTTGCTTTCTTTGATAGTGTAGACTACTGCCGAAATAGAATTGTATTACATTCTTAGAATAATAATATTTGAACTATTATGTGTTTATCTGTAATTCATACTTCTGAAACAATATTTTATTAGAACAAACACGAGTGAAAAATTGTGTGAGGACAGATTTCTAACAACTGATGATTATTAAAGAACTGTCCTAAAATTCGGTTGAAATAATTTGGAGAAAATTACAAGATCAGTTTCCTTTTTTAAAAAACCGAGACCTGTTATTTATTTTAAAAACTTTTAGCTTCACATTTTTTTTGTTGATAAATTAGAAGTATTTATAGCGTACTTCCAAACACCTCACTGGAAAGCCTCTGTTCTTTCAAGAAAACTTTCACGTCCTTCTATGAATTAGTGAGAAAATACAAGAATAAACTTACAGTGAAAATGAAAACCAAATGGCAATCTTCAAACCCAAATGCAAAACGGAAAATAGAATGAGGAATTGAGGTAGAAAAAGAACACTTTATTTCTTTCCTTCAAAAGTCAAAGAAAGACATTTACTTTTCTTTTATTAATTTATATGCAAATCTTCTCATGCTCCACATTGCATGACAATGATAAAATCGTTTGAGATTAAAACTTTTCGAATCAAATAATGTAAATTTAAGGTACTTTTGCTTATAATTTTGTGAATAATGTAGTTTTGTATAAATAATGCATGTAGTATACTTTAGAAAGTATGTAATATCCAGTCGACTATTAATTTAGTTGCCCATACGTCCCGAAATAAGAACACAATTTCAGAATACTTTATTCACAAATTGTATAGCTCAGCGACGTATTTACTCTATTTATTTATTTATTTATTTATTTATTTATTGTTGATGTTTGTCGAAAAAAATCGATGAGAAGTTATACGAGCATCAATATTTTATATTATGTATGCATTATTTGCGAGGGAAGTAAATTTGCATTTTGAGTACAAAATATAACTTTTGTTTCTAAGTTGCTAAAAAAGTATTCTTCCACGCAACATTGAAGCGAAAATTATATTTCAAGACTTTTGAGCAAAAGCATTTTCGAATTATCTGGTAATCACCACAGTGTACTTATCATATTGTTTTAATGATAATATAATTCAAAATCAGTCTTTATGAAACTATATTATGTCTTATATAATTGATATAAATTTTAAATCAACTATTGCAGTTTTATTTCATCAGAAATTTGTCGTAGTCTATCACTACCTCTAAGATTATTAACTCCCTTCTTGTATTATCTAAATCTGAATGTGTTGAATTCCTGATTAATTACTACTTATTAATAAATCAATCTTATTTATTGACTTTCCTTAATTGAGAGATTACACAAATACTATTCAAGTTTTAAGAACAATAAAACACAGTGGAGTATGAGAAGAATTCGATTATGAACGACGGAATCCTAACTGAATCCACGATAGTCGACGCGTATAATTAAGCTACACACTTATATTTAATTTGGGAAATTGAACTAACCTGATATCTTAAGTTATGGCAGGTTCTTCTAAATACTTCTTCAATATTTGGATTCCTTTAATAAGTGGCTTCAATCTCAGCTATTTCTCAGTTCCGCTCGAACCGATTTTATATATACTTTTCAATAGACTCTTCTCTCGACGAATATATTTCCACTAGAAAAATTACTCTCTCAAAATCCCTTCTCTTCATTTCATTTCTCCCTTTTATATCCTTTTCGAACTCGCTAAACCCGAAAATATCTCATTTGCATAAGTCACACTTTTGGCTCTCGGAGGAGATTGGTTGAAATAAATAAAACATTTTAAAGAATGCGAGAGAAGGTTAGTGAAACGCGTAAGCACCCGTCACAAATTCTCTATTGCAAAAATATCTCTTAAAATGCCTCTACATTCTTTTTTTTTTTTAAGTTTTGAAGGCTGCATTAATAGATGCACGCAGTCTGATAATATGGTTAACAGAAGATAAGGAATAAATAAAGTACTTAATTTATTTCTAATAGAGAAAATATTTATTTTAAATAAGTTACACGTTAAAAAATATATTACTTTGTATGAGATCACCTGAGAGTATTTGTTAAAGCTATAATAATAGGTGTTTCCCTTCTACACTGTGACCCGACTAAAGGTGTGGAAAGAAGTAAAGTATTATTCGACATGATAATTTCCAGTTATTTTATTTAGCACTTTAATCGACTCAAACATAATTCAACTTAACACAATAATTAAGATGTTCCAATCAGCCAACAGAGGGAGGGGACGAGAGTCGCGTTTCGGGAGAATACATCTAATAAACCACTTTATAATAACTGAGCTTCTACCTCAGTTTTATTTTACACGGTAGATATGTAATTATTGACCGCTTAACCTTTGTAATACTTTAAATATATCAAATGTAATATGAAGGTGACAATACCTGAAATGTAGGCAGTCTTCGAATCAATTAATTTTTTATTTATCAGTATCAACTTCCTGTCTTTAATCTGTCACAAGGCCTTTCTAACCTTTTGCGGTTTCTTCGCCTTGTCACCTTTAGTTAACTAACCTTCTATTTTTCTACTATCTATCTTTCTTCACTTCTAACTCTTTTAACTGGCGAACTAGAACTATATATAACAAACTTAATTTGCATATCACGCCTTCTTCTTAGAAGATTGATAAATTTTGATAGCCCCCCAAAGATTTCCCTAGAGGGTTAGTATTAGGACGCGTATAGATCCGTCACGAAACAACACGTGCAATGAATTAAATACCTGATTTAAAAATAATGATCATATATATTAAACCTGTCCCAAGCCGTCACGTTCTCTTAGAGTAAATATGGTGAAAAAGATGCCAACTCAGGTATCGATCTCGTTGATTGACCGTGGTTAAAAGTCACCTGGGATTGATTGGAGATTTTGAATCAGCAGAATTTGCAGAAAAATTCAAGAAAACAAGTAAATGAACAAAAGTCTTTTTTTTTTTGGAATCTTTTTCATGAAACTTCGCTTTTGTTTATTTCACGGGAATTACATAAATACGTGACGTAATTTGCCTGAGAAAAAAATCGTAACCGTGCTCGAGTGTTATTTTCTGTAAGTACATATTTCCGTATTGGAAGGAAATACAAACAGCTGATTTCAGTGGAAAACTGACAACGGCTGTAAATAGAATCAGATGCATAGTATGCATTTAGATTGTAAATATTATGGTTATGTGTGCGCATGTTGTTTTTCCTTTACTATATAATGAATGTATTTTTGAATTTAAAAGTGTCAAAAAATGTTGAGCAAAAATAAAACTGAACACAAAAACAGTGTTGAATATAATCTAATCCTTTGTACTCAACCTTTTTTTCCGCCGTACCGCATACACATGACAGGTATTTTACGCGGGCCGCAACATACAGATAATGGGAAAAAACACACCATAAGAACAAAGCAACAATCGAAAAAGCAAAATTGATCAAAATATTAAAACTCATTTTTGGCTTTTATTTTAATACTATATTAACTTTTCGATCAAACACACACACAGAAATATTTATTTTTATGCATTTTTTGCTGAATTATGGGATAATTTTATTTCTTTTCATTCATGACAAGCCTCTTGCTTACCTTCTACTATTAAAAAAAACAAATCGATAGAAAAATTGACATATTTCATTGCTTGATCGATAAAATTTACTATATTTTTAGTACATTGTTCTCCAGTAACTGAATTTCTTAATGACCGGCCATGACCGGGCCAATGATGACAATGTTGTCGGTAAAAAAAGCAAAAATCTGTT
>BMAO01016307.1:0-24805 GCA_019973975.1 Trichonephila clavata | reverse complement strand
TTTATAAAATTTAAGATGATATTTCTAAAAATAGATAGAGAGAGAGATGTAGGTTACTTCCCAAAAAGGCATTTTAATAATGTTAAAATCAAAAGAGTCTCTTTTATCAAAAATATTACTAATTAGTATATTATTCTTAACAATTAATTGTAGGTCTAAAAATATATATATATATTCAAAGGTTGACTAAAACCTGTACTTTACTAATTAAAATAAAAATGATTAAAACATTTCTATTACTGAAAGGGGGTTTACTTTAATTTAGATTTTAATATAAAATCTTTTAACGAGTCAATAAGTTGTTTTTTCTCCTCAATTGTCATTCTCAGATGGCCAATAACTTAGAAAGTTGTGAAAATTGGAAAAAATTCTTCAATTATTTCCCAGTAAACATGGCTTGCAAAATCAAGACATATTCGTCAATAATTGAAACGTCCTGTATAATGTAGAAATTCAGGGCTGAAAGTTAAAATTTGCCGTTGTTGTAAATATCAAGTTTCTCATATTCTTGAATAAAGTTATTTTGAATACTGATTAATGTAAATAATTTTATTTGAAAATGTCTATAACATACATTTGCTTAGATTTCCAAATGCATTTTAATATTTTATTTTTAAATGTTGCTGTAGCTAGAATTCTTGAAAATTGGGTATTGAACTTATTAAAAGTTTCTCAATGGGTGTATTGTTATAGGAGCTAAATTCATTATTTGTCATGTGTTACTCAGTTAATTCTTGCTTACTGCAAGTTACTTATTGATAATATACTATTATCTCTACTGATGTTTAAATTTTATAAAAGAAACCTTTTTTTAAAAAAAAGACTTCATGTTATTTTTTTTTTAAATGCATCTCTTAAGTGCATTGGAATTTGTTAGCAGCATTTTAAAAATGGAAAGTAATAAATATTTATAAAAATATTGTTGCATAAAATATTTATTTAAATCTAAATTGAAAATTCTATCTTACATGTAAACCAAATAAAATAATGAATATCATATTAATCTAGATATCCGTCAAATAGTAATACTCTGAAATGTTTTTTCACAAACAGCAAACTTTATGTAAATATTAGAAAATAACAGCTAGTGTACATAGATTATTGGTTAATATGAAAGTATTTTTTGCTTCACAAGTGTATATATTATGATTGATAACAATGCTACCATAAGTTCTTAATTTAATATTCTTGTAGGCAACTTTGAATTTAAATTAAATTTTTCATTTCAATAAACATACATTATTATACAAGTTTTCCTTGTTTTGTGACATGATTCCAACATATTAAAAGTAAAGGCAACAATATTCATTCTATAATGTAGTAATGATTCAAAACTATTGAAAAATATGCAAATTAAGGAAATTTGTTTAAAAAAAATTTGATTTATAATTTATAGTAATTATTACACAATATTAAGTGAAAATATCACATAAGAGAAAAGGCGTAACAGTCTTTAGAAATTCAATTTAATTATCCTTTGTCTTTAATATATTTTTCACTGATTGAATTGCATGTAAATTTTAAAAATAGTATGATATATATGAATACTATAGACTGTTTTAAAATACAATTTAAATTTGTAGAAAAATCCTTAAAAAATTACATAATATTAGAGTTAGTTAAGATGAAAGTTTTTGATTAATGATAAAAGATTTATTCTTTAATGAAAAAGAATTTTTTATTTTTACAGCACAATGAACTGCATATAACATAAAAAATTTATTAAAATACATAATCCATACAATATATGAAGTTGAAACATTGTTCAAAGATAGTAACATTTTCAAACACATGCTAAGTAATAAATATTTTTAAAAATATAACATATGTAAGCCAAACAAATATTCCATACAATGTAAAATAAAATAATAAACAATGCTAAAAACCTGGATATAATATTAAAATATATTTTCAAGAACAAGTTATTTTATATGAAAATAGATAAAATAACATAATTTGTTATTTTCTAATAATTTCCAAATATACAAAACACAGAAATTAATCTAAAATTTCTGGTAAAACATATGTTTGTAAAAAGCGAACAAGAAGTGATTTTTCAAATTCCAGTAATTTTCATCAAATTCAATAAATTGACAATGGAAAACTTTGTCAGTAGATGTTACAAATGGAATACGTACATACATATCAGAAATTAAATAACTAATTAATCTTAAATTAGTCAAAAAGTAAGAATTATAAATAATAAAAAGTATTTTACACATATTTATAATTACTCTTCTTCAAATGAATATGGAAGAAATTTAATCCAATAACTATAAAAAATGTAATATGTAGAAAAAAAATGACGGCAAGTACATGCAATATCTTAATGAATATAACATTTATACAAAAACAAATAATTAAAAAAAATTCCGAAGTATTTAATTACTATTTGTTCTCGTAACCAAAAAAGAAACAAACGATTCAAATAGACAAATACAATTATTATAATAAATCTTATGATATGATAACGTAAATTATAAACGATAAAACAAAATCCAATACGCAAAATAACACTAATTACTTAGTACATTTACACTAGTTACATATTCCAAACATCGCCAAAAAACGCGATAAGCAAGTAATTGTGGCAACCTTGCTCTAGTGAGTTAAGAAATTAAAAAAGGTATTTTAGAAAAGAAACTGAAAGAAATAATATAAAATTCCGAATGCGAAATCTACAGATCATCTTCTTTCCATTTCGTTCAAAAAAAGTTTCAAAAACTTGCAATAGAACTTTGAAAAACTCAGTTGAATTTCGATGTTTTCCCATAGATTAACATTACACCGGAAGTAAGTAAGGCTACCACTCAATGTTGTTGTTTACAAAGTAGAACTTGTCCATACAATCGTGGGGAAAAAAAAGATTTAAGATATGTAGACATCAAGAACACGTTTCCTCACTTTTTATATACAAAAGGCTACATATCTCTATTTGAAAAAAAAAAAAAAAAAAAAGGACAGCATTATTTTGATATATGTACCTCCTAGTTTTTCCTCCCAAAAACTGTGACTGAGAAGTTCAAGAAGTTCTTTCAAGAAATTCTTCGACAATCTATTCCACATCTATACAAATAAATAAAATTGAAGTGTCTGTTTGTAATTTCAAATTAGCAGCTTTTTACTTAATGCACTAAAAGTATATACGGTACTCATAACAAAAAAACAATTTTTTAAATTTTTGTCTGTCTGTCTGTTTGTTCTGGCTAATCTCGGAAACGGCTGGTGCGATTTTAAAAATTCTTTCACTAATGGAAAATTACATTAACGGGGAGTAACATAGGCTATATTTTATTCCCATATTCTTACGGGAACGGAAACTATACGGGTGAACGTGAAACTGAATGCCAAGATGAACGCCAAATTGAACGCCAAGCTGAGCTAATGAAGTCGTTGTTTTGGTTACTGGAGACCGATGCTCTTCATGAGACATAATAGTGTTACGCGCACATGATAATACGCTGACACGTGCCATAATTTTTTTTAATGATAGTTACCTCACTGTTCAGTTAAGTAGAGCATCGGCTGTTTCGGATGCACTTTTAAAAATAATAATAAATCAAGGCTTCATAAGCAAAAAGCAATGCAAGAAACAAAAAATTGACAAGTTTTACGGTTAGTTTTAATCCTTTCTTTTTTTTTTATTTACATTTTTAGTCACATTTAAACAATAGTTATTATAATCCCAATCTATATCTATACACATAAATAAAATTGAAGTGTCTGTTTGTAATTTCAAATTAGCAGCTTTTTACTTAATGCACTAAAAGTATATACGGTACTCATAACAAAAAACCAATTTTAAAATTTTTTTTGTCTGTCTGTCTGTCTGTCAGAATTTCAACAGATATATTTAGAAAACATCATGAAATACCCAGCGAAGCGGGAGGGTAACGGCTAGTTCACAATATGTTACAATGATTCAACACCAAATTAAGGTCATCTTTACGCCCATCGTGTGAAGAAACTTATTCACGTTAAATCGGTCGAAGCTTAGGGTCTTCCAAAGATGAGTTGTGAAAGTTTGAAGACTGGGGTGTCAACCAAGGTGTCGTCTTCGTTACTTGACTGCGGCTCACAATTCGAGACCCATCACTAATTTCGTGATTTAATAAGTAATCGAATCAAACAGAGAGATATCCCACTAACAAATCTTACTAGCCACTTTATTGTTATTTTAGAGTTGTTTTCTTTACTGATACTGTCATGTAATCATAAAAAACCTCACTAGTCTGAAGATTAGAGTTTGTGGTGACGCAAATCTGGGGACAGAACCTGTAGGATCAGTAGCCATATAACATAACCACGAGACCTGGGTGGCCAACCTTTTTGGGAAGCGTGCCACAATCTGATAAAAAAAAATTACCCGTGACATTTACAACTTCTCCACCAAACTAAAAAAATATGCAAAAGTGAAAAAATTTTTACTTATAGGATTATTATGGGTTATTTACACCAAAAACATATTTTTAAATGCAAGTTCTATACAGTGAAATGTAAAAAAAAAAAAAAATTGTATAACAAATAAAACATATATTTTACATATAAACATATATTTTATTATTGATAAATTTTAACAGGATCAATCAATTAGCTTAGGTACAAAATAAAAATAAGCAACTTGAAACATTTAATTGTCAATGATTATTAAGCAGTCAGTTCTTTCTTAATATGGTTTTTGAATTTGTAGTTTCTTTTCTAAATCATCTATATTTGGATTATAAATCGTGAAGATGCTAACAAAATTAGGTGTTTTAGGTGCATATCAGTTAATTTTGAGTGATATTTTGATTTAATTACGTTCATATAACAGAAAATATTTCTTCACAAACACATGTTAATCAAAACCTACAACAATATCTGACCGCTAAATCATGTAAATTTGGAAAATTGCTTGGTGGCGCAAATTTCCAAAATTTTATGTAATTCGGATCATTTTAACGGTTAAAATAATTTCATTAAATTTGCTATATATATAGTAATATGGTGCTGTAGGTCAATAATTTCAATTTGTACTTGAGGTGGATAGCAATAAATGTCTTGAAGAGAAATCGAAAAAGGATTAGTGAAAAGTTCAGTATTTTTTTTATCATCTTTAAAATAATCAAACCTGGCACGGAAAGAATAGATATTAAATTTTTTAATCCATCATAGTTCCGAACATTACTAACTTTAGTAGATAATTCCTGCATGAATAGGAAAGTTAATTTTTAACACGCGCTTTTATAAGTTTCACTTGCATGTAACGGAATCTTAGAACTCGATTTTTACCCACTTAAAAAGATCGGATTCATTCGAAATTTCACACACTTGTCAAGGACCGATAATAATACAATAATTTCATAATTTTGTTCCATTGTCCTTTTCAGGATCGTCAGGAATGAGGATAGTCAGATTTGGCAATAAATCCATATATCACGTCCAGATTTGGTAACTTATTGCATATATCATTTTTAAATTTGGTGACTAGTTCCATATACCATTTTCAGACATGGCGACTAATTTCCTACATCATTTCCAGATTTGGCGACTAAAGAATAAGGTGTAACCCTAAAGTGTTTTGAATTTAACGCTAATCATATATGCAAGTATAAAATACACTTGCGGTTAAAAGAAATAAAATAAACAAAAGTAGTGTTCTATATCTGAGAAACTGGAGGGTGGGGAGTGTTAGAAATATCTAACGATAATATAAACATTTTTCTGAAAATGAAAATAAAAAAAAGGCTCGTGCATGTGAAAAATATAATTTGCGTTCTAACTGCTAAATATTTTATATTTTTATAAAGCAATACACTTAGAAATGATTATACGAATTAACATGAAAGGAACACGTTTTGTCGGCGCCAGTTGGCGAGAATTCGTTGTATAGATTTTGCTCCGAGCCAACTGTGGCAACCTTTGTATTCAGTTCGAAAAAGTTTAGCGATCCCATATGGTTGGGATCCGTTTTCGCTCATTAAAATTTTGTTATAAAACTTACAGTCCATTTAATTTATATCGGCATCATTGGTCCGCTCGCGGAATTGTCAAACATTAGAAAAATTAGTACTTGTAAAATCTTTAGAATAATTATAGAGCAATATGTCTAAAGAAGCATTAGTTGCGTTGAACCGCAAACGTGGATCAGTAAAAGCCCAACTGACACGTATAAAAGACTTCATTAACAATCCGGACGAAAAGGATAACATAAAGTTAGAATCGAAAATGGATACCTTGAAAGGCCTAAGGATCAAATTAAGTGATATTCGGAATGAATATTATGAAGTAGTGTTAAAGGACAGTGACTTGGAACTACTTGAATTGGAAATCCTGGATTTAGAAGATGATTGTGAAGATATCCAGGTAAGGATTAAAAATATTATTTTAAAAATTGATTTGAAGAATAATGATGTTACATCTTGTGGAAATAGTTTTAATAATATTAAATTGCCAGATATTCAATTACCAAGATTTAATGGTTCCTATCATGATTGGTTTAATTTTAAAGAACAATTTATTTCTTTAATTGATTCGAACAATAGTTTAACAAATTCTCAAAAATTATCTTACTTAAAATCTACGCTAACTGTGGAATAGCTAAGGATGTTATTACAATTGATGATTCATATACTTCATTATTTGAATGTTTGAAAAAAAAGGTTTGAGAACAAGAAATTGATTATAAATATTCATTTTAATGAAATATTAGCATTGGAAAAATTTACTCACGAATCAGCTAAGAATTTAAGAACTTTAATAGATTGCTGTCAAAAACATTTAAGAGGTTTAAAAATGGTAGGATTAGAACTAAACGAATTTTCCGAAGTACTATTGATAAATTTAATTTTAAGAAAATTAGATAAGGAAAGAAGGAAAAATTATGAGCTCAACTTAGCCTCTACCGAACTGCCTAAATGGGACGATTTTATGGATTTTTTGTTAAAACGCTGTTTAATACTAGAAAACATCCAAACAAATAATGCAATAGCTGTTCCATCGGAACGAAGTTATAAAACGAAATCTTTTCTAGCTAAATTGGATCCAGTAAACTGTGTAATTTGTAAACAACAGCCTCACCCAGTATTTAGATGTAAAAAATTTAATGATTTAAGTGTTTATGAAAGGTTTAATTCGGTGAAAAGGAACAATCTTTGCATAAATTGTTTTAGTTCTTCTCATAGAGTAGCTCTATGCAAAAGTTCGCGGAATTGTCACAATTGCTCTAAGCGGCACAATTCACTTTTGTGTAGAAATTTTGAGAGAAAGTTCGAAAGCCAAAGGAGTCAAATTAGCGAAACTTTGCCAACTCTGGAACCCAAAAGCACCACAACACTAAATTTAAGCAGCGAATGTTTCAAGCCCAAGCAAACTATCCCCTATGTTGAATCATTTGAGAACGAAGGGGAGGAATTCGTAGGACATGCTAAGGGTCATTCAACTGTGATGCTGTCCACCGCAATAGTTTATTGCCAAAACAACCGCGGAGAACTCTTTCCCCTCCGAACGCTTTTAGATTGCGGGAGTCAGAGTAACTTGATATCACAGGATGCCGTCTTAGCTTTGGGATTACAAGGTGAACGAGTAAATACCTCTGTTTGCGGTATTAACGGGACTTCGCAAATGATAAAAAAGAAAGTGTCTGCCGTGGTTTCGAATAAAAATAGACAGTTTCAGAAATTAATGGAATTTCTTGTTGTTCCGAAAATTACGGGTTTGACTCCAACAAATAAATTAGATATTAGTGGGATAAAAATTCCTGAATATATAAAGTTATCGGACGAGAATTTCTATTCACCTGGAAGAATCGATTTGCTTTTATCAAATCAGATTTTCTTTGAAATTCTAAATCATGGGAAAATAAAACTAGCAGATGGGAAGTTGATATTACAAGATACAGTATTCGGATACGTAGCTAGTGGCGTCATGTCACATAATTACCCTAATAAGAGCTATTGTGGACTAGTTACTGATGTAAATGAGCTCAATAATAGTATCAAACGCTTTTGGGAAATTGAAAATTGTCCTGATTTCGAAATTCCTTCAATGAGTAGAGAAGAAAAATTATGTAAAGAATACTTTACGAGTACTTATAATAGAGATGAAACTGGTCGTTTTATTGTGAAAATGCCTTTGTCAAAGGATCCGAGTTACTTGGGAGAATCGAAATTAACGGCATTACGTAGACTTAACTCCTTGTGGAGAAGATTAGTTGAAGATCCAAAAATATTGGAATCATATAGAAATTTTATACATGAATATTTAGGAATGGGACGCATGGAAGAAGTAGTAGAAGATAATGATCCTGATGTTGTGTATTATCTCCCTCAACATGGAGTGTACCACCATGAAAGCAAAACAACTCCCTTATGTGTAGTTTATAATGCATCATCCGCTACTACTTCAGGAGAATCGCTAAATTCTTTACAATTGAATGGTGGTGTAATACAAAGGGACCTCTTTTCTATTTTATTAAACTTTAGAGCTCACAAATTTGCGGTAACAGCAGATATTAAAAAAATGTTTAGAATGATTTTGATTGATGAATCCCAACGGGATTTATTACGCATTCCTTGGAAAGATAAAATTGACAGTCCTGTGAAGATTTTCAGATTAATTACAGTTACTTATGGCACCAAGAGTGCACCATACCTTGCGACAAGATCTTTGAAACAGCTTGCCATAGATGACGGTGACAAATATCCATTAGCTGCAGATGTTATAATGTCTGATGTCTATATGGATGATCTTCTTACTGGAGCAGATGATCTAGAATCTGGAAGAAAACTCCAAGAGCAACTAGTGTCACTACTAAGGGGTGCTGGAATGGAACTTCACAAGTGGTCAGCTAGTAATCCATTGCTATTATCAGACTCAATGTGTCAAGATAAAGACCTTTCTTATTCTTCTTCAACCGAGACCAAGACCCTAGGACTCTTGTGGAAGCCACATCCAGACTCATTTGCTTTCAAGATTTCTCCCATGACTTCAAACTGTACCAGTCTTATAGTCACAAAGAAATCAGTCATTTCTACAATTGCAAGGATATTCAATCCTCTTGGACTGATTGGACCTGAAATAACAAGGGCTAAAATCTTCTCCAGTCTTTGTGGCAGTTGAAACTTGATTGAAATGATCCGTTGTCTTCGAACTTAGTTTCCCATTGGAAATCCTTTATAGATGCTTTGGAGTCTATAAACTGTCTGAACATCCCACGTTATTGTCAACAAGATAAGTCAATCAGAACAGAGTTGCATGGCTTCTCTGAATCGTCTGAAAAGGCTTACGGTGCTGCACTTTACCTACGATGCATTAATTCAAGTGGACAAATATCTGTTAGGCTCCTTTGCTCCAAATCAAAGGTAGCCCCACTGAAAAGTATTACTATACCACGATTGGAACTTTGTGGTGCAGTACTTTTATCAAAGCTTCTTAAAAGAACCCTTCTTGCCTTTAAAATCAATATCAGTCAAATTTATCTTTGGACTGATTCCAGCATTGTACTGGCTTGGATCAAAAAGCCACTTACTCAACTAAAAACCTTCGTAAGAAACCGGGTCAACATAATTCAGGAGCTCACAGAAAATGATTTTTGGAAACATGTGAATTCCGAAAATAACCCTGCTGACATCCTTTCAAGAGGTATTAGTCCAGATAAAATTCAACATTGTGGACTTTGGTGGTTTGGTCCACCTTTCTTGCATCAGTATAAAGAACTGGAACCTTACGACACTACTGCCGTCGAAGGAGATGATCTTTTCCTACAAGAATTGAAGGAAACTTCGGACATTCCTCTATGTGCCTTATTAAAGACCCTTGAACCGCTGGATATAATTAGCAATTGCTCATCATTTACTAAGTTGCAGAGAGTAATTGCCTGGTGTAAACGATTTATTGAAAATGCAAGATATCCAAGGAGCCAAACTATGAGACCTTTAAAGAGCAAAGAACTATCAGAATCGTTGGAGTGTATCATAAAAAATATTCAAAGAACTTCATTTTCTAATGAGATTCAATATTTCGAAACGGGAATTCTTCTTCCAAACTCATGTAAATTGTTAAACTTGCATCCTTTTTTAGATGATAGTGGATTACTTCGAGTTGGAGGACGGTTAAGAAACTTCCTCATCCCAAGGAATCAGAAACATCCCATTATAATTCCCACCAACCATAATTTTACTTATATTGTTATTAATCATTTTCATATTCTCTATTTTCATACAGGTGCTGAAGCTACCTTACCAAATATTATGAATAGTTTTTGGATACCATCCGCAAGGAATGTAGTTAGAAAAATTCTTAGAACACACATGCATCACCTATAGAAAGGTTAGTACTAAAGGTTCGCAGCAATTAATGGCTGATTTGCCAGCTGCGAGAGTTACCACTTGCAGAGTTTTCAGTCAGGTAGGTATAGATTATTGTGGACCCTTCCAGTTGAAAACTTTTTCTGGAAAATGCAAGCATATTAGGAAAGTTTATGTTTGTGTTTTTATTTGTTTTACAGTTAAGGCTATCCTATTAGAAATAGTTAGCGACTTAACAACGGAAGCCTTTCTTGCGGCTTTAAAACGGTTTGTGGTCAGAAGAGGGCGACCCATTGAGATCCATAGTGATAATGGTCGGAACTTTGTAGGTGCAAATAATGAATTAAGAAAAATACTTAAAGCATTATTTAAGGGAAAAATGGAAAAAATAATGGATTTTTTGTCTAAAGAACAAATCAAATGGAACTCCAACCCACCCTTCCGCACCACATTTTGGTGGTCTGTGGGAGGTGGGGGTTAAATCTTTAAAATACCATTTAAAGAGAGTAATTAGAAATTCAATTTTAAGTCATGAAGAATTTCTAACCCTTATAGTTCAAATTGAAGCTGTTCTTAATTCTCGACCAATTTGTCTAATGATCGGAATGATACTGAAATCTTAACTCCTGGACATTTTCTGATTGGATCTTCATTGGTTGCAATACCTGATCCTGATTACACTAAGATCCCCATGAATAGATTAAGCCAATGGCAGTTGGTACAAAGGATGAACCAACATTTTTGGCGTAAATGGTCTTCAGAATATTTAAATAGACTGCAACAGAGACCCAAATGGTGTAAGGGCAATGTAGGTTTCAAAGAAAGGGATTTAGTGTTAGTGAAACCCTCAGACAATTCAGATACTTTAAAATGGCACTTGGCACGCTTTTTAAAATTGCACCCTGGTAAGGATAATTTAGTCAGAGTAGTGACTTTAAAGGATAAACAAGGAGTTTATAAAAGACCAGTCACAAAAATTGCCAATTTACCATATGTCAATGGATTTTGTCATCAGAATTGTATTTATAATATTATTGTATCTTTATTGAATTGTATAATTGTTATTGTCATGTATTCTTACTATATTATTGTAACTTTTATTGTAATAATTGTATAATGTAAACTTTGTTGAATGCCTTCGTCATTGCAAGGCGGGGCAGGATGTTGGCACCAGTTGGCGAGAATATTCTTTGTATAGATTTTGCTCCGAGCCAACTGTGGCAACCTTTGTATTCAGTTCGAAAAAGTTTAGCGATCCCATATGGTTGGGATCCGTTTTCGCTCATTAAAAAATTTTGTTATAAAACTTGCAAGCACCCCACGCTTTTACCACAATGACATTCGTTTTTTCGTTAATCATTTTATTCTTTATTAACAATTATTTTTTTAAACTTTTTAGTTTGATTAAGTATAAAAGCGTGTTTTTTAGTTTTTTTTCAAACTATAATTTATGTTTCTCCACAATCCAGACCAAAAAAGCAAAAGCTTGTTCACAAATAAGATATATGACCAACTGTGGTAGGAAAAATACAACGTTTCCCCTGTAATCTATACAAATAAATAAAATTGAAGTGTCTGTTTGTAATTTGAAATTAGCAGCTTTTTACTAAATGCATTTAAAGGTATATACGGTACTTATATCAAAAAATCAATTTTTAAAATTTTTGTCTGCCTGTCTGTCTGTTTGTTCCGGCTAATCTCGGGAACTTCTAGTCCGATTTTAAAAATTCTTTCACCAATGGAAAGCTACATTATCAGCGAGTAACATAAGATATATTTTATCTCAATATTCCTACAGGAACGGGAACTATGCGGGTAAAACGTTGACACGTTGCTTACTCCCCGCCAAGTTACCGCAAAATTATGCATTTGTTTACAATGGGATTTTAATAAAAAATTTCTCACATTTATAACAAATAACTGAAACATAGTGTAATTGAGCATCTTAGACGATTTCAACAAAGCTGGAAGTGGTGTCTTTATAAAAAGTCTTTCAGTCCAGCTTTCTAGACGCAACCCGGAAAACTGCTCGGTATTCAGAAGCGAACTAATTGCCTTAAATGAAGGATAAAAGGCCATACTTGACGGCACTAATTCTAATAACATTTGGGTCCTTACTGACAGTCGGAGCTCAATCCATTATCTACAGGACTGGAGCAATATATACGACTTCGTGGGCATACAAATTATAACCCATCTTAGAAATCTAGCCAAGGGAAGGGAAGTCCACTTTCAGGGGATTCCCTCCCATGTTCACATCCAAGGGAACGATGCTGCAGACATCTTGGCTGAAAGAGGTTGTTCTGAGCGTCTCAACAGGGACTACACACTAACATACAAAGAAATTTTCTCTATAAAGCAAAAATCAGTCAGACAAGACTGGCTCACCCCTCCCGCCCATCCGTGGTTCAGCAGGAAGACCCCAAGGAGGGGGGGGAGCGTTAAAATTCGGAGGTGATAGAAATGATCAAACGGACATCTCAATACTCATAAGTGGACATCTAAAGAACATGACTTTCGACTCAGAACGCAAAGTCTTTTCATTGTGCAAAAAATGCAATCTGAAGCAGGCATCCCCCGATAACATCCTGGATTGCTTGGGTTTCGCTCTGGCGGATGTTTATGAAAGTCCTCTACTGGTGCTTGACTTCGCTAGAGTTCACGGCATCATGGATCTGATCTAGCTTCCGCTAGATCTCTGAGGGATTAGAAACACAACAACAAAAAGCAATTTTTAAATGGTTTTTTATTAAACGTCTAACGTTTATTAAGTTACGTTTGTTAAATGTCAAACTCAAACTTTGAGAAATATCGCCAAGTTGGCTAAGAAGTTCTCTATTCCGACAATCCCAGATATTTTAATGCAAATTTTCTCCCACTTTTTAAAGAGGGAAACGAAATAAAGTTTTAGCGAATTGCGTGCGCGTGATATTGAAAATTTTATGGTAACATTAATTGACAGTTTCATAAAAAGTTTTGATTACTTTAGTAGTTTTGAAAGTATTTACTTTGAATTTTTTTAAACCTAATTATACAATATTCATATTTTGCACAAAATTTTTCACTTATACTGAACCAGATAATTTACATGGAGGTACTACTTTGAAGATATACTATGGAGGCATCCATACAATGTTACTGGCCGAAATAGGGGGAAATTAGGGAGCTTACGCAATACTTATTTCATCTTCGGTCTTTCTAATCCTCAAACTTTTCGGAATAAGTACAAAGACTACATGGCGGAAGATATTTTGTGATGAAAAACAACCAAATATGCCTTTCAATGAACACATCTACAATGAAACACAATAAAGGTTTTCGGAATGATTAGGAAGAAGCTACATGATTTTGGAATGATTAGCCCTAGGCGTGTTGACGCAAATGGCTTCGATAATGAAATTATTTGAGAATTAAAGTACGATTTTATAGCATTGTAACATCAAGTAACAGAATTTTTCCTAAATGTACCAGTTAGGCACAATCTCGATGCTCCTCGACTATGTAAAGGAACATAGTCACAAAACTGATGCAGAATATACTTGGTGCCAATATTTGAACATATGTCATGAAAAGGGATAGTGTTATCATACCTCGAATTCCAAGTATCCCCACTGACCTACCGTTTCAATTCAAACAAGTTCAATTTCCAGTGTTACTGTTGCTATTAACAAAGCTAACATTTCAGGTAGAAGGGGTGCATTTAAAAAAGCAATATTTTTCCCACGGCCAACTATATGTAGCCTGATCGGTGTGTCCAATGCCCAAATCTTCACATATTTGCAACTGATGGAAGAACATGTAATTTGGTATACAGTAGCATCTTAGATTAATATTCTGTTTTGAGTTCTTTTAAAGAGGAATTATATATTAAACGTAGTTACTTTCGATTTTTAAAAATATTAATAGTTTAAGTCATTAAATATTTGTTGTTAATTACTATAACAAATTACGTTTTCAGTTCTTTTAAACTAAGCTCAATTTTAGAATTTTTAAATTTTATTGGTTCCAGTCAAGCAATAAAAGTATTACCATATTATATTATTTACTTTCTAATGATAACGATTACGACTTTCACAGTTATTTAAAGACATCAACGCGAGCGGAGCCACGGGTAAAAGCTAGTCTTAAATTAAAATTGTTTAAATGTTCCATTATATCGGTAAGAAAAGCTAAATACTACAGACAATTTTCACTCCTGGGGAGAAGCATTCATTGGGCAGTTCCTCGTTTTCTTCCAGATATTCTAAAAAACATTTCCTCAAACTCCAAAATCTCACAAGCCAGCGCACACTACCAGGAATGCCTGGAAAAGCCAGAGCACACTACCAGGAACGCCTGGAAAAGCCAACGCACACTATCAGGAACGCCACGTGGGTATAGGCACCCTTGTTTAAGTTGAAATTCGGCCCCCCTTTATGGGGTTCTGTTGCACTCTTATAAAGTGCTACAAATAAAATGTGAAATACTTATTTATATTATTCGAAATTTGACTTTCGAACTGAAAAGCTTTAAAATTATAATATTAAAACACGTGTGTCTTATTGCTTTTTTTTAATTATTATTTCACAAATTTTAAAAACAATACAATGATAGAACATTTTTTAAGTAAAATATAAAAATTAGAAAATATATTCAAATATTGATTCTCCTAGCTTTAGCAACTACGAATGCTCGTATCAATTCCTTTATATTTAGTTTATCCAAAATTTCGCTCTCTATGGATATAATTGACAAATCCGATAATCTCTCTCCTGCGCCATAGTAGATCGCATGTAGTTTTTTTAATAATTTTTTGAAAAACTTCGTTCTTCAGTAGCCACCGAAACTGGCAGGGTTAAAGAAATCCGTAAAGCTATTGCAATATTTGAAAATGTATCGATAAGATTGTTTTCATAAATAGAAGTAGTATGTAATTGCACGATTTTAAAACAATCTCCATTAAAACAATTTCCAGTAAAACACTGCACGATATGAAAACAGTGTTCCATTAAAACACCGCCTGATCAAATTGTCGACTTGTTTTGAGAAAAATGAAGTTAAAAATACGAAAGCGATAGGGTTTTTTATATAAATTTCGCTGCTTATATCTCAACAGCTTCAGAAGTTTTTATGTGGAGGCTTTAACGTATATCTTTTTCAAAAAATTGAAAAATTTGTCATTTAAGAGTTCTTAGAGGCTTTAAAACATGAATAATGAGTCTGTGATTAAAGCATTATTAGCTTAAATCGGCTGCGTCGTAGGATTTGAGTTAATAATGTTTTTTGGTTCCGAAGGTTATCAGTTCTATTCTCGTTGCGAGAATTAAACAAAAAAAAAAAGAGAGATGAGGAAAAAAAATTCAATCGGGGTCAGTGAAAGTGATCGCAGAATCTTGAAACAGAGTGTGGCGTAATTCATTTCTCTCAAGGTGAAGGTTGAAAAGCATTGTGCAAGAAAAGCGCGAGGTTACTTTAGATAGCGCGTGATCTAAAGTAGTTATCTTTTCTCAAGGATGAGGGATTTTAGAAAATAAAAAAGATAATTTTTCGGTGCAAAACATCATTAGCGTTACAGGTGTCAAAGGAAATGGACAAAAAATATATTAGTGTTCTGATTTTATTTACTCTCGTTGTCGTAGAATTAATTTTTATAATATCAAATCACATTGAGGTAATTCAAAATGAGATTGATATAAACAATAGCACATGCTTTCTTTCAACCCATATAGGAAGGAAAATATTCTATCATGAGTGTAAAAAAGGGAGAGAAATTGTATATGATATTCGGCGTTTCTTTAGCATAAATTCAACATATTTGACACCAAGTATATTGGGAGTACAACTGAGCGTAAAAGAATTTCGGAAAATCTGTAAACAATGCTCAAACTGAAACATCCTTCTTGTCTTTTGTGCGTGGGGGCAAGCCAGTGTGGAAAAACTACCGTAATTCGACAGATTATTGCACAGAAAGCGTACGATTACGAATTCAAAAACATTATTTGGTCTTATAAAGCGTTCCAAGAATGGTTCATTAAAGAAAAAGGAATTAAATTCGTAGAAGGCTTACCTGAAAGGTTTGAAAGTGATAGCCTTTATATTTTTGATGATTATCTCCATTCCTTAGATGAGAAAGTTTCACAGTTATTCACTATCACTGCGCATCATTCTAGAATAAGTGTGATTCTAATTTTGCAAAATCTATTTCCTCGAAATAAAGTGATGCGAGACATAAGTTTGAATGCGCAGTATATAATATTGTTTAAAAACAACCGCGATGTTGGACAAATACAATGCTTTGCCAGACAACTCTATGGAAACAAAGCAGCATCGTTTATGGATGCCTACAAAAAGAGCACGCAAGGTTATTTTAACTATTTGTTGGTGGATCTACACCCGAGAACGGACGAAAAATATCGGCTCAGAGAAAGTGTGTTCCCTGATTCCAATGGAATTCATTGGATTTATGTACCGATAAAATGAAGAATGTAAAGAAGCATTATCATTTATTGAAACTACTCCTCACAGCATCTCCTGCGCAAAAAAGAGCAATTATACGTACTGCCGACAAAAGTCAGTTACATCTTTTCTGTGAGATTTGTTTAAATATTCTAGAAGGCAACCGTGCTGTCGATGTGAAGAAACTGAGGAAATATAAAAAAGCCATTAGAAAAATCGGGAATAAAAAGTTATCGTTAAAACAAAAAAAAAGAAATAATTCAAATTGGTGGGGCTCTCCCTTTTCTCATAGCGCCAGTGTTGACGGCATTAGCAGGCATTATAGGAAAAGCAATAGGGAACCGAATATAACATTTATCAAAATGTCAAAACGCATGGCCGTTGTTCCAGAGGAATTAGCAACATCGTACTTTTCTAAAACCCCAGACGCCGGATTGCATGACATTGAAAGTAAAATAGAAAATCTCTTGCATGCATCAAGTTATTCAGATGATGCAAAAGCTAAACTATTAAGCCAATTGATTCTCAAATATCGGCATATGGTGAGCGAACCTAAGCCTCCAGTACGTGTGACAATTGAAGAGGAAATTCCTAAAGAAAAATCCGCAGAAGTAGCGGAAAGAAATATTTCGGAAGATCCTATTGTACGCGATATCATTCTCTCTGTGCCTGCAAATTTCCAAAAATTCATTCCGGCGATTGTGGAGAAATTGAAAACACGCAGCTATTCTTGGAATGAGTTGGGGGAATTGATTACCGATAATCAGGCAGTTAAGCATTCAAATGTGATTGATCTATTTTCATATTTGATGAGGAACGTTAAAAAGGGTCTCGAACCTCACGGCTTTGCAGTTTTCTGGAAAGCTATCAACGAAATAAAAATCCCTACCCCGGTGGATTGGAAATCAGAAGCTAGTGCAAAATCTAGGAGGTGATACGAGCTTACGCGAAAGTCACAACGACGATACGTTGGAATGGCCGCACACGCCTCGGAGGAAACAGAAGAACAGGAAAAGGAAATGGAAAGAGTATTAAAAGCGACATATTATGATTTTGCGAACCCTGCATCCTTCGGTGGAATTAAGAAACTATCAAAGACCACCAAAGTACCTTACGAAAAAACAAAACAGTTTTTATCCTCACAAGACCCCTATTCCCTTCATAAAGGCGTTCGATACAAATTTCTTCGAAGAGCGACGCTTTCATATGGTATAAATGAGTTATGGCAGTGTGATCTAGTGGACTTAAAACATTTGGGAAAGCATAACAACGGATTTCGGTACTTACTTACCGTAATCGATGTATTCTCGAAATACGCCAGAGTGAGTGCTCTGAAAATGAAGACTGCAGAAGCCGTAAAAAATGCATTTGAAAACTTGTTTCAACAAGCAAAGCCTAAAAATATTCAAACTGATAAAGGCAGTGAATTTTACAATTCTCAACTGAAATCCTTATTTCAGAGGCATAGTATCAATCACTATTCTGCCGAAGGTGATCATAAGGCTAGCGTCGTTGAAAGGTTTAACAGAACGTTAAAAAACAAAATGTTTAGAGTGTTCACATATAGAAATTCGTATAAGTATGTAGATATTTTGCACTTGCTTGTAAAATCGTATAATGACACCGAACATCGCAGTATTGGTATGGCCCCCTCACAAGTGACTCGAGAAGTAGAACCACAAATTTTCAAAAAATTATATGGTTTTCTCGAAAAGAACCCGAAAGTGATTCTTAATAAGGGAGATTTAGTTAGAATATCTAAAGCAAACAAAACTTTTCGACGAGGATATTTACCAGGATGGAGTGATGAGGTCTTTAGAGTAACAAAAGTATATTTCTCTCATCCGACTACATTTGAGCTGCAAGACCTGAAATTAGAAGCTATAAAAGGACGATTCTATGCAGAGGAACTGCAGAAAATCTCGAAACGCTCTGACGATTATTGGCGCATAGAAAAGGTGCTCAAAACAAAAGGCATAGGCAGGAAGAAAGAGTATTATGTAAAGTGGCAGGGTTTTGATGAGCGCTTTAATTCGTGTGTTAAGGAAGCATGGATGAGGTAAATGATTTCTACATCACGTTACCTAGCAATTCTAGCACTCAATTCTTTCCAAAAAATACGCAAGCATCATTCAGAACGAAACTAGCTCGTCCGATCATATTAACAGGCGCGTGGGAAGTTGGTTTATCAGAAATATTTGTTCCGCGAACCTGGTTCAACATCGGCAACCATAATAATAAATATTCCATAACGTATGAAGAGACAAAAATTATCGAAAAGGACTATGCAGAATATGATATCGGAGTGAAAATAGAGCAACGAACTGCAGACACAGATGTTATCGAGGAAATTAATCAAAGTATTGAAGAAAAATGCGGACATTTTGTTGCTTTTTCATTGGATCGCAAGAATATTAATGTTCATATTGCTCCTAATTACGAGTTGTATTTAACAGCAGCAAAGGCCCCACGGTTGTTAACCATGCTGAACTTACCTAGCGAAGATAGAATTATAAGAATGTCGGAAAGTTTTGTTTTCCGAAAACCATTCAAAACGAACAAAGACAATCACTTGAAAATTATTGCAAGAAATCTAAAACGGCATTTCATAATTCGCACCACTCGGTTTAATCATAAATATACCGATTTGGAAAACATGCACCATGAACTGTTTCAGCATATAAATTTCAATCTAATGCAAACAGGAATTGGAGGCGCTGCAGATTTCATTTTTGACTTCAAAGTAAATAAACTCGAAATAACAGTTCAAAAGAACGTCGAACTCGAATTAAGATTATTATATGCGCCCCTTTTTATGCGTATGCTGAGTTTGACCAAGGATATTGTGTTGAAGGGAAAATCAATGCATGTATTGCAAAAAATCGACAGACCTCCATTGAACGAATATTTTCGCGTAAGCATTACGGATAAACCGACAGTTCCAGAGAAAGTGAAAAAAAACGGAAAATTTACAATTAGAAGTTGGATTTTATAAGAATGCGGAGCAGTTGTTCAGCTCTTTTAAACATCTGGCGTTTAATCTATTAGCTAATAAGAAAGTGAAAATTCATATTCCCGATACATCTGCCGTAACTTTCCAGGATGGGTTAAAAGATCTCTTGGGACTAAAACAATCAACATTAAACGGTGGCACTCATATTTCGGATTATCAACTGGAACTAGACGGAGGAATCACAGAAATTTATGTCTATACAGACATTATAGAATCTCATTTTGTGGGGTATACTATCGCACCTTTACTTCGCATCATTCCTGTGATGTCAACCAAAGAAGACCAAATTGTTATTAATTATCAAAGACCCCTGTATTTTCCTCTGCGTCAAAATTATATCGACTGCATCGAAGTCGAATTAAAAAGTAGTTCTGGAGATGGTATTATTTTTACGAGCGGCAAATCGCTCTTGGTTCTTTCTTTCCGACGAAGAATAGTATAAAACTACAACTGTATATGTGCGACATCATTTCGGTCCTGACTTCGCAAGAGAAAGATGCATTTGGACCGCAGAGCTTGTCAGGACTATTACTGTTCGCAGTTACAGAATGGTGGCTCGTATTTTCAAGGTGTCAGCCATCAAAGAGGATATGGAATGTTTTCAAATTTATTTCGAATGATATCTCCCATTGCAATGAAGGCAGGAAAATATTTAGGAAAACATATTCTGAGTACCGGTTCAAAGGTAATGTCAGATGTTGTGTCGGGAACATCTCTGAAAGATTCGACAAGGGCGAGATTGAAAGAATATCCAAAAATATTAAAGATGACATTCTTCATAAGCTTGAAAGCAGTTCGGGTATAAAAAGAAAGAAATCGCGCAATAAGAATCATTTGCCGCGCGCTAAGCGAAGCCGAAAGAATTCCAAAGCAGCGGTAGATATATTCTCATAAGATGGATGAGAGAGCGTGCGCTTGTGTATCTAATGCTTATGATTTGTTTACCGTTAATCCTGTGCAATTGTCAACCGAAGAAAGTTCGTTTACCGAAATTTTTCCTGTTGCATCTCTGAGTGATAAAACACCGATTGTGTGAATTCTTTTTCTCAGGCGTGGGAGAAAGTTATTTAGACCTAGCTCATACACTTCTTCATTTACAAGTGAAAATTACGAAAAAAAAATGGATCAAATATTGCAACTCCTGACGTAGTAGCTCCAGTCAATTATTTGTTGAATACAATATTTTCGGAATGTTCCATAACATTAAATGATAAGCAAGTGTCCTCACAAGCGAATTATGCATACAGATGCATGTTCGATGCCTTGCTGTCCCCAAAGGCTGTTCAAGAATCGCTATTAACGGCTGGTCTTTTCTTCAGGGATAGTCCAGGAAAGATTGACGCAACCGAGATTTTAAACGCAGGGGAGGGATTCAAAACTAGATATAACATTTGCAAAGATAGTAAACTAATGGACATGATAGGAGCTTTACATTTCGATCTAGGCAATCAAAGTAAATATCTGATCAATTCAGTGAATCTTCGAATTAAATTAGAAAGAAATAAAGATGCCTTTGCACTGATGTCAGCTTCGCAAGATTTCAAAATAGTTATACAACATGCTTCCTTATTTGTTAGGAAAGTAAAGGTCGCTCCTTCAATTTTAATAGCGCACGAGACCGCACTTTCTAGAGGCGCGATTAAGATGCCCCTTCGCAGAACAGAGGTGAAATCCTTCGCGCTTTCTTCAGGAATGCAATCTATTACTATTCCAAATGCATTTATTGGACAGGTACCAGCGCGACTAATCATGGGTATGGTATCTAATACTGCATATAATGGTGATTTTTATAACAATCCATTCAATTTTAAGCATTATGATTTATCATACCTCTGCCTATTAGACGGAAATCGCATGATTCCTTCAAAACCCTATCAACCGAAATTCGATACCTCTAACAGTTATAGCAGATGTTATATGAGCCTTTTTACTGACTTGGGGCGATATCATAAAGATCAAGATATCAATATAAGTTATAGCGAATATAAGGACGGGTACACGTTGTTGGCAATAGATTTAACGCCAGATCTCAGTGCAGATGGAATGCATGATTCAGTCCTACGAAATTCGAATTTGGCTTTGGATATTCGCTTTAGTAAGGCATTACCCGAAACGGTTAATTTAATCGTTTATGCGGAGTATCGAAATGTCATAGAGATTGACAAAAACCGCAACGTTTTAACTGATTTTTAAAAATGAATTCTCAAAGCCTATGTAATCTCGCCTGCAGCGATTCCATTCTTCGATCCAAGTTCGGAGGCGTGTACGCTTCCGATGAATTGCCTAGGACACTTACAGGCTATTCATGTTTTATTGTAAATTTAGATTCTAGGGCGAAGCCTGGAAGCCATTGGGTTGCGTTAGCCTTTAGGAACAACACTTGTTTTTACTTTTGTAGTTTCGCTTCAGTTCCAAAGAAGGGTAAGATTTTAAACTTCATCAAACAGAATTCACAGAAACTGATGTGGAACAAATGTCGCTACCAAAGCGCTACGTCCTTTACCTGCGGTCAATTTTGTCTTCATTTCCTATACAAATTTGTGAGAAAGCAGACTTTATCACCTCTAGATTCGAATAACATTGCATTCAACGAAAAGTTTATTCAAAGATTTGTAGCTAAAAATTTTCGCCTACAAAAGTGTTGTTTGACGCCACACTCAAATCAAATATGTCATACCTATAAAAACCGACATAAACGTGCTTGAACACGTTTTCAACATTTTTCTCATCATCTTTTGCATTCTAATTACAACATGTATGGAGGGAGGAGGGGTCGCTGCTGATACAGAATGTATAAAAGGAGGCAACACAAGCTGCAGAACTCTCACTACTGCTTTTAGTAATTCACCAAAAAGCAATGACTCCCGAACCGAGATATAGTTTCATGTACCTAAAGCGCGCCAGCCCCTCTGACGCTTATGTGATCCATTGTTTCACCGATTCTCTGTACGACAATATGATCTCCTGTGTACAAGCTGCCACATCCTATTCCATGGACACAACGGATTCCGACTGTAAAATGAAAATAGCCTATTTTAAGATTTTGAACAATTCTGCTATTGTGCGCGAGCTGCACAATCCTTCAGTCTACAGACAAGTATTTGATTGCACAGCATAATATGAAACTGAACATCATGACTCAAAGACAGTAACTAAATGTGCAAAATGAATATTCTGTAACAAAGTGATTATTAGTTCTATGTATTATACGCAAGAAAACTGATTGTTACACTCTACATAAAAATATTGTTCTGTAACGAATGCACTGATAACTGTTATAAATTGTAAGCATAAAAATGATTGTAACACTCTATGTAATAATATTGATATAACCCTTGAATAAAAAATTATTTTCCCGGATAAAACTGTGTTCGTTTTCTTTCGAGTCGTGTCTTCATTATGCATGTTGCAATGCTGTTACGCAAGATTTCCTGCTAGATATGTTTTTCTTTCATTTCTTCCTTGAAGATTTATGCAAGATTTCCTGCTCGATATGTTTTTCTTTCATTTCAACCTTGAAGATTAAACGCGCAGACCCCCTCTGCTATTTCCCTGTCTTACATAAGAGTTGTTTTCGACTAATTAGATTTGTAAAACAACTGCGTTTTTAAAAATTCGTCCTTCATTTCGAGTATAAAATGTCAATCTGGCTTTCAACCTTTGTCTAGTCTGTTCCTGAAGTTCCTAACGTGCTACATTTTTTTTTTTGGATCAGTCCGCGTCTTCTTACCGCCTTCTTGATTTCTGAAGTTCTTTTGGATAAATACGTTCCTTCTCTTCTCCATGGAAAATGGTGAGTGTATTTTTTCCTTTTCCGCTTAGATACATTTCGTTGAGAGCTTTTTTCTGTATTGCTTCATTAGTCTTCGTTTTTAAAATTTTCTAGAAAGCTTTGATTCCTCTTGCGCCAAAAAAAGAAAATTTAATGTAGACTTATCAAAGGAGAGTGGCGGCCTGTCGAGTAAAATAGCAACTCCCTATTCGGTACATGTTGATCAAATCCCTGTTCTTCTAGAAGGGATAACACACATTCAGGAACATCTGGAATCTATGTAATAAATTTACGTTGGAGTAGGGAGATATCCAAACTTCTCCTGATTTGTGTATACATTAGAATTGTTCCCAAGTCGGCTTAACTTTTAAAAAGTGTGTGCGTTTAAATTTTTTCTAACTTACGGAAACACACACACACACAATGATCTTTTGCATTCTTTCAAAAAAACATACTTTGGAAACTGTTGTTCAAAATAAAGTGTCTGTTACTGCCTATTACGATAAAAAATTTGTTTGCGAAGATGGCATACATACATTGTCTTATGGTCACAAAGATATTAATATTGTTTTCTGTATTGTAGAAAGGGTTGGTTTTAACTCAATTTGTGTATATGTTTCTACAAATTATCTCCCTACTCCTATGCTTTGCTTTGTGGCTGCTTTTTTTATTGAATGTGTTTTTGTATATTCAACTTTTAATATGCTCTTCGTTTTTAAAATGTGTTTTTGTATATTCAACTTTTAATATGCTCTTCGTTTTTAAAATGTGTTTTTGTATATTCAA
Source organism: Trichonephila clavata (assembly GCA_019973975.1). Lineage (NCBI taxonomy): Eukaryota > Metazoa > Arthropoda > Arachnida > Araneae > Nephilidae > Trichonephila > Trichonephila clavata. Next base: position 513 of record BMAO01016307.1, on the reverse strand, counting down.
CTTTAATATGCTCTTCGTTTTTAAATGTGTTTTTGTATATCAACTTTTAATATGCTCTTTGTTTTAAAATGTGTTTTTGTATATTCAACTTAATATGCTCTTTTTTAAAATGTGTTTTTGTATATTCAACTTTTAATATGCTCTTGTTTTTAAAATGTGTTTTGTTATTCAACTTTAATATGCCTTAGTTTTTAAAATTGTTTTGTATATCAAGTCAACTACCAATACAACTCAGTTTAATTTCTTGTGAAATCAAAGACACGAAAGACGTAAACACTAATCAGTCAGTTTCTTTGTGTTTGCTTGCTTTCTGTGCCTTACATTTGAGAGGATTAGGACGAATCATATGCAAAGCGTATTTTGCGTCTGGTTCTGTGACAACCTCTGTTAACCACTTAACGGTTTTCTTTACTTAGAAATGTTTATTGTTCATTACCATCTAAATACGTCACAATGCCAAATTTAAAGGAAAAAAACCAATTTTCATTAAATTCTTTCTGTCATTAATTTGAA
>BMAO01016306.1:0-30736 GCA_019973975.1 Trichonephila clavata | reverse complement strand
GGAGTCCATCACGGGAGTCGATCGCGTTGCTTCCTTCGTCCGTCGGATCCTATCTCAGGAGTCGATCGGGAGGCCCTTTTCTAGATCCCAGGATTCCGTCTCGGAGGTTGATCGTGGGAGTCAATCCGGAGGCCATCAATCTTTTTCTTGGGTCGATCCTTTTAAACTCTAGGGAAGGGTCCCGTCCACGCCCCTTATCAACCCCCATTGGCAGGCTTCAAGGTTTTGCACCCGGCACCTTGATCTTGTAAGTCCACCATTCGTGCAGGGATAACAAAGATTCTGGTCCCTCTCAAAGGTCGCCGGCGACAACGGTTTGACTGACATCTGGTACTCGAACTATCTCGCCGCCTTTTCCTCTTTTGATGCCCCCCGCCGCCGTCTGCCTACGCCCCCAGCCTTTCAAGACGGACATTCACTGCCTATGGACGAAAAATAATGCAGTGATGCCCAGCCCATAGTGTTTACCAGTCACACCGGCACCAACAGTGCAGATGTCCGACCAAGCACAATGATGCCAAAGCCACGTGCGCTCCGAGAGCGCATCATGAATAGGACGATTTCTCCTTTGTGACTACGTCACAGCGCGCTTCCCCGACTTCCTGTTAAACATTTCCGTCCCTTTTCACGAAATCACTTCCACAAATATTCAGCAACCGAGAGGAAAGATGTTGCACATCAAAAATGTCCTACTGTGTGGCACACTGAATCCCATTGGAAGATTGGTTTGGCACGCCACAACTAAAAGGTTGCCAACCCCTGTTCTAAAAGGAAAGTAACTCCAAATATAATGGGAAAGTGGAAGCCCATCAAAGTCAATAAATCACATCAAAGTGGAACAAAGTTAGATTTTTACCACCAGAATCCATAACAGGCAATGTAATGGTAATGTAGCCGAAGGAGGAATTGAGTGGTGATCAGTTGGCGTGATGTCGAAGTTCGAGTAAAGGGTTCGTGTTCGATAAAGCTCGTGAGTGAGTGTGTGAATATTAATACCGCGTTGTTCATCTACAAGAGAGCATTTGGCGACGGACCTCGTTATTTTCTACCATGGTCAAGTGACGAGGATGACACCTGAACTGGCAACCCCTCTCCTAACTACCACACCACACCAACGGGAGGACGTTTGAGCTCTCGACAGATTTAACGTGCATCGCTCCCCTACACGGCGAGTCTTCAGTGGTACTGGACTCGAACTCATGACACGCTGGCCATTATCCGATACCTTGACCACCACGGCCACTCGATCAAGCTCGTGTGAAAAGGCTGTTTCTAAGTCTGTTAGCTTTACAAACAGTTTACGAGGACGATTGTTTAGACAAAATAGCCATTTAGGAGTGGTTTTCGGTGTGGACATGAATGATAGCAATATTTGCAAATTTACCGCCTACTTTGTCATAAAATTTTATTTCACATTATAAAGTATAAATTTTAAAAAAATACGTGAATTAAAAAAGGAGTACTAGGCCATTTTATGTGAATAGGCTTCTATCTTTATTAGAATAAAAATTACCATTTCTTTAACTTGTTTGTAAATTTGTGGTAACCTGTAGTTATACCCCTTACATGCGAACCATCTAGTATCTGTAAACCCGGCTAGATGTGTAGGAGGAACTAAATAATCTACATACATTATGTCAGTCTAATTAGATTTATTAATTCTTATTACTAATTATGAACAAACACAACACAATTCTAATTAAGGTATATAACAAATGTAGAGTGCAGTGGTGAGATATTCTAATGCGGGGATAATATTACAGAACCTCAACTGAATCTAAGACGGCTTAGTTACGCTCATTTACAACTACGTCGCACACTACTAATCCATTTTTACTTAGTCAAAGGTACAATACCTGGATCCCTAATGCTTCGGATCCTTCACGGGAAACTTCAGCCACTTCTTTTGCTTGATCAATTGACGATGGCTCCACGCTCTTTAATCTTTAATTCGACGGTTTTTCAATCTTCACTAACCACTTCTCCTTGTACACATCAAACGTATCAACTTCACTTAACTTGTCAACAAATACGTGTCGACAGCTCCCTTGCTTCACTTTACTTCACTTCACTAAACTTGACCTCTTACTTCACTCTTATTCAACTCGCGAAAACCGATAATATTCCTCATTTACATAAATCACGCTTGGTTTCTCGATGAAGGTTGGTTGAAATAAATATTTTGATTTAAAGGGAAACAAATAAATTAGTAGAAACGCATATAGATCCGTTACAAATTTATTCGAAATAGATCAATAAAATTCTGCACAAACATTACAAATATCTTTGAAAGTGAATTCAAAATAACAAGGTATTGAAGAAAACGTACCCCGCAACCTTTATTCGATTTTTACAGGTTGGGAAAGTCATTAGAAGAGGAGTAAAAAACTGTTTTTTTTCTACACATTTCAAGAATAGACTCAAATTTTCCATGTGAGTTAATTCTGAATATTTTGAACACATGTTTTCAATCCGCAATCATTTCATTCTTCAGGGTTTTATCACGGAGCAAAATATCCATTGGCTATTTGATTTGGTGGTTTTTTTTTCATTAGAAAAAGTTTCTTTTCCCACAAAATATTATTTTGCAAAGTACCAAATGCAATAAAAGTGAAATATCCGGGATGGCATATGTGAGGTTGGAATCCTGTTTACTTATTCAGAATTATTCCAGAAAATTTTGTGCACCTGAAAATTGAAATAAATTTATTCTATTTTTCTTTAAAATATTTTTACCCAAGTTTTTTTTTATTTAAATCTATCCTCGGAGTTTGGTTCAAATGAAATTTGGAAAATAAAATCAATGACAATGATGATAAAATGTGAGAGCAGAAAAAATAATGCTGCATAAGTATTTTTTAAAACTTTTTTTGAAGTGATAACTTTTTTAGGCGCGTTTTGCTGAAGAGTGAACTTGAACGACGCGTCACGCTCGGGAATGTAACGTTCATTTGGTTTTTTTCGTCTATCGTCGCAAATCTTGTTTAGACAGGGTCGGTCAAGATAGGAGTGGATCGAGACAGCGCTATATGCACCCTGATAGTTTTTTTAATAAAATGCTATCGCCATCTGTTATGTAGTATGGAAACTAAAATAATTCAATAGTTCCTATACTATTTTTGTATTGCTGAATTAGTCGAATGATTTTTGCTTAAGTTCTTATTACATTTTGGATATTTTTTACTTTTCATTTCTTTTATTTTTTGCTTTATTTTATTAATTGTTTTTTTCTTGTTATTTTAATTAATTAATTTGTTTTTTAATTTTCTGTAATCACCTTTTTTACACTTATTGTTTTTTTAAATGGAGACTGAAATGAATGTACATAACAGAAACTTAATCTGCTCAATTTGTTTAAAACAAAAACTTATGTTGCCCGTAATTTTTTAATATGTTATTTTCCAATGTATTTCTACATTAAAATACTATTTTAATTAAACATGACTGAAAATAATTTTTTTAAATTCGACCTATAATTTTGCAAAATATTGATAGCATCTGACAAGATTACTCAGCTTAATCATTTAATTATTGGCATAAATATGCAATTAAAATACGATTATATTTGATTTCAATAAATTGTAATGTGAGTGTTGAAAAAATAGCTTAAATGTTATATTAATATAATATTAATACATGTACATTATATTACATTGAGAAAGTTATTCTTAAAAGGTACTTTTAAAAAACTACTTGATAAGTTGACATATTACCTAATTCTTTCGAAAAAAGAATAGAATTTAAATCTAGTTGAATTAATTTACATGTGTTATATAAAAATTTAGGTTATTTTTCTAATATTTTATGCTTTAATTTTTCTTCACGCAAAGCAAAAGTGTAGATATTTTAATGGAAGTTACAAAATCCAATATGTTTGGCTTTTTCAGTCATATTTATTTTATAATACAATAAATTACTTTTCATTAACTAAATTAATTGCAGATTAAACTGAGGTTTGAAAAATAATCATGAGATATATGCACAAAAATAAATAATATTTTGGACAACAGATGGCGATTGCATTGCATTAAAGAAAACTATCTGAGTGCATATAGCGCTGTCTCGATCCACTCCTGTCAAGATTCAATAGTCCGCGACTTACATCCCCTTAAAAAGAAATCACGTGACTAAAGGTGGAGTGTTTTTGCCGGGTTTTGAGTAATACTCAGTCTTCCGTCTTGTGTCCTTACATATTTAGTTTTTTTGTTTCCCAAAAGATGAACAGTTGATACAAACTTCGAAAAAGATAATCCCTAGGGAATTTTAAAATAAATCAGATGATATTTATATGGAAGAGTATCAAATTTCAATGTACATAGAGGGTTATTTCAAACATAACATAACATTCGAATGATCCGATTACAGATATATATTTGTTGTAAATAAAAAATCAATTTCAATTCAGAAAATGTCCAAGGGACAAAATATTTGAGTCTCCTGGATAGAGGAGATTTAAAAATGCCCACAGATATTGTTATGAAAATCATTTCAACGCAACATTTTATTTTTAGTTTGTTAATATCGAAATGATTCGAGTCAAAATATCTTACAAGTTGATTGCCAATTATCTTGCTTTACAAGCATAACAGGAGCATATCTGGAATTACATGAATTGTGGAATGTCTTGCATTCGTTTTATTCATATTCTGTGAACTGTAACACACCTGCATTTTCATATTTTTGAAAAAATATTCAGGTATATATGCTTAAATAATTATTCAAAATTGCGCAGTGAAGAAATTTTAATGGTGAAGAATAATCGAAAACTGAAGAATTTAAGGCCATTTAAATTAATGTTTGCTTTTTTTTATATTTCCATGTATTATTTATTTAAATATTCAACTATCAATTCATATTTTATTCAATGTGCATGTACTTCCTCTTATAATTCATTTTTATACTACATAGAGAATGGATGTAAAAATACAGAATCATTTGGGTGTAATCAGTCATGTTTCGGAAAAATTTATGCATTGAAATGTATAGCAGAAAATGGACAAAGAGTTCTAATGCTTGCTATTTATATTCCCTAAATCAAAATGTAGAGAAATTATCGCATTCATCACAAAAATTTAGTTGCCTACACTGAAGCCGGATCGGCTCTTCTGAACAAATTACCTACGATTTTAAGTGGGGATTTTAATGTAGATTTTTCAAAAGACAAATAAAAAACATTAGTTTATTTTTTAAAATCAAAATTCAATTTAATTTCGTCAAATGATGCAAATGAAAAGCACGCCAAAGTATGGAACAACGCTTGACGGAGTTTTTATTTAGATATATAAAAAATGTTGAATTTATAAAGTACACTGCTGGCCATCGTAAATGCAACACCAAGAAAGACAAGAGATAGCACAACAAAATTTATTTTGTAGATAATATGTTGACCAAGTATCAAATGATTAAATTTATAGACTTCTATGAAGGGTGGTTCCTGCCAGAATCAGTAGCCAGAGTAGCCGCCATTGTTGGAGATCACCGCTGCCACACGCCTCGGCGTTGATTCAAAGAGATTTTGGATGTGTTCTTGGGGTACAGCAGACGAAGCAGCTTCCACACGTTGCCAAAGTTGATCTGGTGGGGCAGCTGGGGGTGTAATCTGGGTCAATCGTTGAGCAACCATGGACCACATGTTTTCTGTCGGTGAAAGTTCCAGGGAAGCGATCCGGCCAGGGAAACAATTCAATCTGGTGATTGACGAAGAACCTTTGCACAATGCGTGCCGCTTGTGGTCGTGCATTATCCTGTTGAAATAGGGCTGTGGCCAAGCCCTGAAGGTAAGGAAGGACAACTGGCTCCAACAACTCGGAGATATAGCGCTGGTTGTTTAAAGTACCGACAATGCGTACTAGAGGAGTGCGAGAGTGATATCCAATACCGCCCCATACCATAATACCCGGTGTAGCACCAGTGTGGCGGTGCATAACGCAGCTGTTCAGCATCCTCTCTCCACGGTGTCTCCAGACTCGAATCCGACCATCGTGGTGTTGCAGACAGATGGCATGACTCGTCAGTAAAGACAACTTCATTCCATTCTGCCACCCACATCCTTCTTTCGTCGCACCATTGGCGGCGGAGACGTCTGTGGTTCTGCGTCAAGGGTAGAAAGAGCAATAGACGTCTTGTGGACAAACCATTCTGCTGTAAACGGCGTCGAATGGTACGCGCAGACACTGAATGATGCGTTACAGACTCAATGTGCTGTGCTATGGCTCGTGATGTGACTGAGCGATCCGTCACTGCCATGCGCACAATTTGCCTGTCCTCACGTGAAGTGGTGCACTGAGGTGGATGCGATCGACCCCGTCTTTCCGTCGTACTCTCTTGCATCCAATGGTCACATATCCGCATTACAATTGTTTGGTTTCGTCCAACACGACTACCGATTTCCCTGAAACATAATCCACAATCTCGGTAGGCCACTATCCTTCCTCTGTCGAACTCGGATACTTGATCAAAAGCTGATCGCTGTTTTCTACGAGACATAACTGATCGTTTTTTGGAAAAACCACAAGAAATACACAATTGCCGAACTTCATATCGTCGAAATCCCCAAGCCTTAAATAGCGCTTTGAGGTCCGCTGCGCTGAAATTCTAATCATTTGCATATCTCACCTCCGCTAATGCATGTTGTAAATTTCATGTTATTTGCGTGTTTCCTTCAGGGTATTGCATTTACGGTGGCCAGCAGTGTATTTACAACCTATTTCAGATACCATAAACCTATTGTTTCCTGCTTAGAATACATTTAATTCACAAATATGATTGTATATTTTGCAAAAAAATATTACTTTACGAGTACATACATATGAATAAATAATTTTATATGACAATACTAATATCCCTTTATTTTTTATTCACCGAACTAATGCCTTAAATAACATTACAAAATTTGAAGTTTTCACTTTTATTGCGTGGTTATAAGCACACATGTTTTTTTTTTAAATTTAAATTTTGAATAGAAAGAGAAGGTTACAGGTAGCATTCTAAGTTCAACGTTAATAACTTCGGAGGGGGGGGGGGTGTACTATCGGTAATAATAAACTTAATAAGAAAATGTTAAATTTTCTCTAACTTTTTTCTTATATGATTGTAAAGTCTAGAAAAATTAATGGAGAACAGACTAATTCACTTAAACCCAATTCTTCCTCCATTTTCATTAAAATATAGCAAATATCTTCTTTAATCAAAGATTTAGTAACTGTAAATATAAGATAGTTCGGGGGAAGATGCCAGTTTGTTAATAGTTTTTTATGCGTCTATAGATAACAATACTGGGCCACTTGTGTGAAGAGTCTGGTCCGACATTAAGTGTGGCTTGTGAATATATCTGAATCAATCGTCTTTAATCGATGTTATTTTAGGATCTCGTGGGCATTTAAAGTGGTATGAGTACAACTTTTATAACATTCCGTTCGTCATATTTAAAGTTCATAAACGTACTTGTTATTTTTAATAAGATATTAGCAATACAAGTGAGTTACGCATTATGTTACATGTACGATGCATGTAGAGGCGGCCATAACACTGTAGCAAATAAGGAAATAAGCGTGTGTAGCATTGTCCCTGTATACTTGGGGGTAGACGCCACATGATTCAGAAATAAGTGAAATGAACCTAAAAATTTGTTTTTTTAATTTTAACACTGTAAACTATTATAAAAAATATATAACTGCAATGAATAATTATTAGTAATTATAATAATATATATAACAAATTTTCAAGTTCATTTTATTTATTTCGGCATTTAATTTCATTTTTTTTATTTCCATTTAAGTATTATAAATAATAATACTTAAATGCAATTTTAATGATAAATGGTCATCATCATCGGTTGCCTCCACCAGCACAGAACACGGGAGCACAGCTCTATTCCTCTAGTCAGAAAATGCAAGCCGACAGGGCGTAAGAAATTAACATCAGAAGTTTTAACTGAATCTAAGAGGAGAGCAACTATGTCTGTAAAGGCCCAAAGAAAGCTAAACAAGGCGGGTAAGGTCAAAACAAATAACAAGAATTCTTCCAAGAAACAGAAGAAAAACAAATCTTTAGAGGCTCAAAGGTCATGCTCATTGACATGGTGTGGACGTTAAGGGAGGGTGGCAGCAGCTCAGATGACGTCCTCGTCACTTGACTGAGGTTCAGAATTACGAAGTCCGTCGCCAACAACCCAAGAGTTATTTAACAGTGTGACGTAAATTAAAAATCATATCATGTATAACGAATTGATGATACTTCATTGTATTCGATAGATATCCAGTTGATGAAAATTTATCATGATTTCATTTCGCCGGAAATACCAAATGAAATGAACTGGAAATAGTATTCGGGAAAACCTCAAGTTTTTTTACAAGAATAAAGCCGTGAAAAAATCATGTGATTTAAAGCGTGATTTTTCACTCTCTGTCGACTCGAATCAAAACAAAATGAATGGTTTCAGAAAGCATTGAAAGTATAAGAAGCTTCCAGCGAAGAATTTCAAATAGGCACATCAACACTGAAGAAAAGAGAAAAGATGCTGAAAGTATCATTTTTGAATGATAAGCATTAAAATATATTCTACCTTAGAAAAGTTTTAAGTTTTTTAAGTAAGTCTCGGAATAATAATCTGTGTACTTCTTCTCACTATTGTACTATATTTTTTCGAAATAAGTATTTGAATTTGCATCCCTTCAAGGGAATAGGTGGTGACTTTTGCATGCTTGTTGAATTTCCCATTTAAAGTTTGCAAATAAAACTGACTTAGCAAGTTTTCCATTTGAAAGGCCTTTTGATTTTCAAGTGCATAACGTGCCAGAAATATCGCATGTCTGTATTTATAATTGTAACTTTCTTGACCGGAATAGAAAAAGAATAAATTTTTTCATTCAAGTTATTGTGTTTATACCAGTGCTGCTCAAAATTCCAATATTCGCGACTCAATATTCTAACCACAGTTTTCATTTCACCCCCTCATACAATAACAATACATTGATGCTAAAACTACGATATAACTTTAACGTCTTAAGTTCCACCGGCGTATATAAATATCTCGCTCAGCCAAAGCGTTAATTTCCCCAGACTTATATATACGTCTTTCTGAAGTACTATCCTTTCTGTGCACTGCTATCCATAAAATTATTCCGAAGGCTTTGGAATGCCATAAAAGGACCTTGCCAATGTTTGCGAAAGATTATGTACTTATCTCAGATTATTTGTATCTTTACTGTGCTTCCCACCCCCTCCTTCAATACATCACATACGCGCGCCTACGTGGAAAACGGTTGGCATTGGGAAGCGAATCATGTAACTTTTAATCGGCAGTTAAGTTTTTAACTATAAACCTTACAAATTAACAAGATAAGTGTAAATTTTTGTATATAATTTTATATATGACAATCCCATAGGGGCACTGGTAATTATTAATCATGTTCTTAACTTGGTATTGTTAAATTAATTATAAAATACATTGTGCAGCACTGATGCATTCATAAGTGTGATAGATTATTGTAAATGTGTATTTTATTTTGTATTATGTCTTAATGTATTTTGTTCACTTTCAGTAAATTAATATTTTTCAAAAAAATCTTTTGATTTCGACTTTTCAATATGCTCGCGACCCCCTCGTAGAGTTGTCATGCTGGCCAAGGGTGGCGCGCCCCACAGTTTGAGAAACACTGGCTTATACCTTATTCTAGAGTTCAAAAAATTATGATGCTATATTCTAGAAATGATCCAAATGTAAAAACTTTTAAAGCTAAATAAACATGTATGGCGATTAAACTTAAGCAATCTAATAAAAGTAATAGTAAATTTTCTCGGAATTTATGTACTTTTTATAAGAGGTACGTTTAAATTCTGTTTATTATTTGGTGTAAGGGAAAGTTCTGTCACTTATATTTTAAATAAAAAACATTTCTTCTTCACTTTTTATTTAAAATTTAATCTAAAATATAATGTGCTTTGTTAGTTACAACTGTTTGCCAGCGTCTGGTAACTTATCTAATCACCTGGAAGAGAAGTCCTCTGGCTTGGAGGCAAAGTATTCTTCCACTACCATTTATTTGAACACCTTCGTAATTTATATATTCATTTTCATCACGAAAGTTTTGCAGCGACTTGAACAGATGATAGTCAGATGATGAAATACACATCTGCCCACCGTAAATGCAACACCAAAAAATACAAGAGATAGCACTACAAAATTTATTTTGTAGATAACATGTTGACCAAGTATCAAATTATTAAATTTATAGACTTCTGTGAAGTGTGGATCCTGTCAGAATCAGTAGCCAGAGTATCTAAGCCAGAGTAGCGGTGATCCCTTGTTGGAGATCACCGCTGCCACACGCCTCAGAATTGATTCAAAAAGACTTTGGAAGCGTTCTTGGGGGTACAGCAGACCAAGCAGCTTCCACACGTTGCCAAAGTTGATCTGGTGTGGCAGCTGGGGTGTAATCTGGGTCAATCGTTCAGCAACCATGGGCCACATGTTTTCTATCGGTGAAAGATCTGGAGAGCGAGCCGGCCAGGGAAGCAATTCGATCTGGTGATTGACGAAGAACCTTTGGGCAATACGTGCCGCGGGTGGTCGCGTATTATCCTGTAGAAATAAGGCTGTGGCCATGCCCTGAAGGTAAGGAAGGACAACTGGCTCCAATACCTCGGAGATGTAACGCTGGCTGTTTAAAGTACCGGTAATGCGTACTAGAGGAGTGCGATAGTGATATCCAATACCATAATACCCGGTGCATTACCAGTGTGGCGGTGCATAACGCAACTGTTCAGCATCCTCTCTCCAATGTGTCTCCAGACTCGAATCAGACCATCGTGGTGTTGCAGACGGATGCGTGACTCGTCAGTAAAGACAACTTCATTCCATTCTGCCGCCCACATCCTTCTTTCATCGCACCATTGGCGGTGGAGACATCTGTGGTTCTGCGTCACGGGTACACCAAGCAATGGACGTCTTGTGGACAGACCACTCTGCTGTAAACGACGTCGAGTGATACGCTCAGACAATGAATGATGCGTTACAGACTCAATGTGCTGTGCTATGGTTCGTGATGTGACTGAGCGATCCGTCACTGCCATGCGCACAATTTGTCTGTCCTCACGGGAAGTGGTGCACTGAGGTGGATGCGATCGTCCATCTCGGTCAGTCGTACCCTCCTGCATCCAACGGTCACATATCCGCATTACAGTTGCTTGGTCTCGTCCAACACGAAAACCGATTTCCCTGAAAGATAATCCACAATCTCGGTAGGCCACTATCCTTCCTCTGTCGAACTCGGATACTTGATCAAAAGCTGATCGCTGTTTTCTACGAGACATAACTGGTCGTTTTTTGTAAAAACCACAAGAAATACACAATTGCCGAACTTGAAATAGTTGAAATCTCCACGCCTTAAATGGCGCTTTGAGGTGGCGCCACAGGCGTGCGTGATGTGTGTCTGCGCTGAAATTCTTATAATTTGCATATCTCACCTCCACTAATGCATGTTGTAAATTTCATGTTATTTGCGTGCTTCCTTCAGGGTGTTGCATTTACGGTGGCCAGCAGTGTATGAAGAATATATGCTGGCTGAGTTAAGGTTCCTGAACTCAGCTCTGCATTTTTTATAAGGTGTTTCTCGCCACGTGTAGTCGAGCGTTGTCGTGATGAAAAATCACACCCTTTCTGTATGCCAAAGATGGACGTTTATGTTGAATTTCTTTATTTAACCCGCCATCACTCGCGTGAAAAAAAAATGATCTAAAGTTCTCGCGCTGGGTATGTCATACCCAAAGTGTGTTTACATTGTGTTTTTACCGTAAAATTTGCATGCAAAGGTTAAAAAGTAAGAAAAGTAGGAAATACAATATGTTTATTACACTTTTCGCACGTAAATTTAGTTTTTCTGTTCTTTTTAAAAGGGCATACAGTGCATTGTTTATACACTCTTTTTTTTTTTATCTCGTCGTGAGTGAGTACAATGCTTCACTGGATCTTAATTTTTTTTAAATCTTTATGTTTTTCAAACGAAGCTTATAGGAGTAAACTTCGTTATTCTTTAAATTTAAAAAAATAGAAATTTATTTTTTTATAGCGCAGTGAAGAAGTTTTAATGGTGAAGAATAATCGATAAAAATGAAGACATTTAAGGCCAATTAAATTCATGTTTGCTTTTTATATTTCCCTGTGTTATTTATTTAAATATTCAACTATCGATTCGTATTTTATTTAATGGGCATGTACTTCCTCTTATATTTCTTTTTTATACTATATAGAGAATGGATGTAGCATCAAATACTACAGAATCATTTGGGTTTAATTAGTCATGTATCGGAAAAATTTATGCAGTGAAATGTAGAGTAGAAAATGTAGACAATTAATTCTAATGGTTTTTATTTATATTTCCCTAAATAAATGTGTAGAGAAAATTATCGAATTTACTTACAAAAATTTATTTGCCTACACTGAAGCCGGATTGGCTCTCTGAACAGATTTCTTATGACTTTAAGCGGAGATTTTAATGTAGATTTTTCAAAAGACATCAAAATTATTAGTTTATTTTTTAAAATCAAAATTCAGTTGAATTACGTCAAATGATCCAAGTGAAAGCACGACGAAGTATGGAACAACGCTTGACGGGTTTTTTTTTAGATATTTAAATAATTTTGAATTTATAAAACATTTACAACCTATTTCAGCTACCGTAAACCTATCGCGTTTCCTTCTTAGTATACATTTAATTCACAAATATGATTGTATATTTTGCAAAAAATATTATTTTACGAGTACAGACATGTGAATAAATAATTTTATATGGCAAAACTAATATTCCCTTGTTTTTTATTCACCGAAATAATGCCTGAAATAACATTACAAAATTTGAAGTTTTCACTTTTATCGTGTGCAAATATAAATGCAAAAAAGCAATGTAAATAAAAGTGTTTAATGCAAGATTTCTTCTTTTTGTGTCACTCAGCAATTTAAATATTAAAAATTCATTTAATGCAATAGGCTCTCCAAAAGACATACAATGTGTGCTTAAATCCCCCCTACCACCAACTAGGGGGGGGGGAGGGGCAACTGAATCTGTCGATGTTTAAACTTCTAATAGGAATGTGATGTGAAAGTTTAGAGAAGATCCAGGTTAAATTGGCGTTCTCTTCCCTTGAAAAAGCTCGAAGTTACGAAGTCCACCACAAATAGACGTTGCTTTGAAATGCAATGTGATGTAAGATTCTTCATAGAGTGACCGCGGTAGCCAAGTGGTCAAGGTATTGGATCATGGCTAGCGTGTCATGAGTTCGAGCCCCAGTACCTCTAAAGACCCGCCGTGTACGGGATAAATGCACGTTAAATCTATCGAGAGCTCAAACGTTCTCCCGTTGGTGTGGTGTGGTAGTTAGGAGAGGGGGGGCCATCTCAAGTGTCGTCCACGTTTCTTGACCATGTTTCAAAATTAAGCGGTTCGTCGCTAAAAGCCCTCGTGTAACTGAACAGGGCAATGTTAATATTCACTCAATATACTTACCTTCTTCATAGAACACAATTTAAATGACCATTAAAAATACTTACTTTATTTGATAATGAACATTTATTTTCTTAAAAAAAGATAGTTAAATTAGGATACTAGAACTTACGAGGGCGGGCGGGTAGGGGGTGGAGAAATTATCGTTCGTTTCTTTTTATTTTCAATGAAATTCTAGAATTCTGTTCGAATTTTTATTTTTTTACTAAAGAATTCGAATTTATTTCTTTAAAAAAATAACCTAAGTATGAACGGTTTAAGAATACTTATCTCAGATGAATAATTTAACATTTTTACTATTCGGAATAAGATGTGAAGAAAATTTTTCCGTTCCGAAAAATAACAAAGTGAAACAAAAGTTTCTATAACGAGAAATAAAGAAACCCTTGAAACAAATTACATTGAGAGAAAAAAAAACGTTTAAAATTTTTTAATTGTGTATTCTGCTTTTTTTTTTAACATTTTTATCTCATTTGACAATTTTCTGTAAAAATCTTTTAACAGCATTCTATCATTTGTTTTTCGAACAGCATAGAGATCAAGTGATTCCTTAAATGCAACTTGGATTTCTAAGATAACACTATGCAACAAAAAACAACTTTTTGTGTGATTCCTAGTTTTAAATAGCCTATTCTTACTAATTTTGAGGTGAAAAAAACGAATATGTCAATGAAATTTATTTATTGGTTCTTGTTTTTAACATATACCACAGTCCATCCATCAATTTATTGTTAAATTTGAAGAATAAAACATTACTAACTAATACATACAGTACAATAAGTCATGTTTCAAGAAACCATGTTCATATCAGAAATCAGTAGTATTTTTTAGTTTATTTCCAGTGAACATTCCCTTTTGAATTAACTCTTGTATATCGAATCCCGAATATCCCTTATCCAGCAGTAGTTTGCGAACATTGATTTATCCAGACGACCCTGATATATACGTTCCATTGATGTGATATCTTCATGAAACCTTTCACCGTGTTCACATCGCTTTCTGTTCCACAGTTTTTAGGGGGGGGGAATCAAGATGGGAATGTATAAAATGGGTCTTTAGAGACATATTACATCCTGGTCAATGAAAATTTTGTAGGAGTTCTTTCACCAACTGTTGCTAGTTCTCATCCTTTTCGCTGTCTAAAAATCCTTATACCACACTTATCTTTGAGAGACCTAAATAGAGTCGAATTGATTTACCTTGTGAGTAGTAAGACGAAAAACAGCAAATGTCACTTGAATCGTACACTATTGCCTGTCCTTTGTTCTACTGATGCTTAAGGTTGGACTCAAAACAGACCTGAAGAAATGTGACGCAGTTACACGCCTTTCATTGAAATAAAAATCAATCCCGTGGCAAGAGCTTCCATCTACCCGCTCAAATGAACATCAAAAAGATTATACAATAGAGAACGTCGTTTATCGGAACGTTTATTATCCGGACCAAAGTCCGGATACGTTTTCGTACTTTAAATAAAAACTCTTTTTTCCCACAAGTAGTATATCATTGCTGGGAAATATCAACATACTTGGTGTGTTTGAATAAATCAGTCACACTGTGACGGATCTATACGCGACCTTCCACTAACAGTCCTTTTGGGTATTCTTTTGGGCCTGCAAAAATTACCAATCTTCTCCTAAAGAAGGAAAACCAAATTAAAAATAAAAAAGAAGAGAGAGAGAGTTAAAGAGAGAGTGAATTGGAAGTGAAGAGAATAGGTAAACAGAAAGTTAGAAGTTTAGTTACAAGAGGTGACAACATAGTTACAAGGTGAATATTACCAGAATTGGTTTAAAAGACCTTACAAAGGATTATAGCCAGGAAGATAAAGATAATTACAATTGATTAGAAGAATGCCAAAGTCAGGTACTGTCAACTTCATGTTACGTGGATGTTTAAAGTGTTAAAGTTGTTAGGCGGACATTAAATACTTAAGCTCTGTGTAAAGTAAAATTATGGAAGAACCACATTACTAAACGTATTCTCCCTAAACGCGAATCTCGTCTCTTCCCTCTGTTGCTTGACTGAATTATCCTATTTAAAGAGTTATTTGTGTTTGAGTCGATTATTGTTGATAAGTAAAATAATTGGAATTTATCCTGTCGAATGATCCTTTAATTCCTTCCACACCTTTAGCTAGGTCTCAGGGTAGAAAGGAATTGGGCTCGTTTCAACACTATATGCCGCTGAAAGCTCAATCTGATTTGCTGCACAGCAATTGTTTTTTCATTCTTTTGGTAATGTTATTAACGTTCAGAAATTTCTATAACATATTTTCAATTTACATCAGAAAATAACCAAATAAAGTTACGATATATATAGATTGCTTACGTTTATCCCGTGGGTTTTTTCATTTCAACTTTCAAAGAGCAAAATTTCCATTTAAGGATTTCTGAAAAATCACTTCTTCAAATATTAGAAATATATGTGACAAGAAGTATAAAATCCTTTAGAGATATTTCTGAAAGCCAACAAGATTTTAGAAAGGGAAAAATATGACTTTAGATAGAGTACTGGTTTTCCCGTATTGAAGAATATCTCGAGGGACAGGGAAATATATTTTTTTTTTGTTATTGTTCATTATTTTTTTTAAAAGCCCACTCACAAACCTCCCACATACAATTTTTAGACAAATATTTATACTTCAAACTTTTATTCAATTTGGAAAGGAATGAAAATTCTCAGATTGATTATCAATATCCTTTTTATCTCGAGAAAAAGTTTTTCTTTTAATAAAGCGTCGGAATAATATTAACACATTTTTTCAATTCAAAAACAAAATCACTGATTTTATATAAGTTTTTTTATGTGTAACATCTTTCCTCTCGATTGCTTGAGATTTGTGGGAGTGATTTCGTGAAAAGGGACGGAAATGCGTAA
The DNA here is from genome assembly GCA_019973975.1 of Trichonephila clavata. Taxonomy (NCBI): domain Eukaryota; kingdom Metazoa; phylum Arthropoda; class Arachnida; order Araneae; family Nephilidae; genus Trichonephila; species Trichonephila clavata. Next base: position 14,357 of record BMAO01016306.1, on the reverse strand, counting down.
CAGGAAGTTGGGGAAGCGCGCTATTCAGTGAAGTTCTGTTTTTTCTCCTTCATTCGGGAGGGGCTCCACCCCATCCCCTACCCCCTGTGGTCTAGGCCGTGGGATCTTTGTTTTTGTTTTCTCACTTTAGGATCAGAGAAGAAACTAAGTCCTTTAGGCAGAGATGTGGTTAGAAAATGATGAACGTGTTTCGATACCTTACTTCGATTGCTGTGTACAATTTAAACGACCGGGCCACAGAACAGCTGGTGTTGCGATCTATCGTAAACAGAACAACTCACATGTTGTGGCTCGACATATGAATGATGTTACACATTGTATACGACTACTGTAAGGCTCGTTTTTTTTTTTTTTTTTTTTTTTTTGTACACCCAAATACTATTTCTTTAGCTGCCTAACCATTCTTCAAACGTTTGCTTTCACCAGTATTGAATTTAATTTTCAAAAATATGTGCGTTCGAATGATGATAGATTTATCTTGTAAATCACAATGGATAGAAATAAAAATCGTACAGAAATGAACCAATTTTTCATCCAATAGACGCCATATCCCAGGAATTGGTAGATGCTTGAGACCTATTTAATTATGCAGTGAATCATTACTTCTTTCAAAACTTTTATATGAATTCTACAGATACTTTTAAAAGCTAAAAGCCTTGTTGCTTTATATCCCACAAAACCCGTAACTATAGTCAATTTTTTATTAAGAAATTCACAGATTGTAATAATTTATAGGTAATCAAAAATTCAAGAAGGAACTGCAATGGTATCCAATTATTAAGAATTTTATAACGGTGTTGAGGTTACCGTGTTTATTTCGAGAACAGTTTATTTCCTTTTAATTTTCTTTTTGGCATATTCGTGGATCAAACGATTTTTCTTTTGAAAAGTTTTCTGCGTAAGTCAATGGACTTGGTGAAAAAGTTTTGGTGTGAATCACCGATACAGTAATTTTAAGACTGGATATATTTTTTACGTATTTAAATTATGTTTTAAATTAATCTTACGGCACCAAGAAACATACTAAGCCGTCATTTATTCCAAATAAAATTCTTTTTATTAATCGAACAGCAAAAATCAAAACAATATTTACATTTTATCTTGTTGAGTAGTACATGAACTACTTGGCCAAACGATTATGGATTATTTAATTACATTTATACTTGTTGAGTAGCTCATGTACTACTTCGCCAAACGATTCTGGATTATTTATTTTTATTGTAGACGTAACAATATTATTTGCGGAGGATTGCCACCTCTCATCTAAGAAATAAAAATGAATTTGATAGTTTGTCGTACAAAATATGTTTCCACGTTTATAAAATTTGAATGACTTTTAAAAATTTTATTCTTAAAAAATATGTATATAGTGCAAGGAATAATGAAGGCGATGTGGAAGAGGATGGTGTGAAGGATAATCATTCATACTTAATAATGACACGGATGAAAGTGCTGAAATTTTCTCCCACAACGAGTCCTAATTCCTAAAAAGAAAGCTAACTTAAACAATTATATGTGGTTAAAGGAACAACTTGGTACCTTTAACTTTACCCCAGAAAGGTATTCTAAAAGGTAAAAATAAGTTTTATAAGAGAGAGAATTACGTATTTCATGAAAATTATATCTAATCTCATTTACACATGTGTTTCTATATTTAATAAAGTAAAATTAATTTACTGGGGTGAAACTCTGTTATTGACACCCTTAATTTGATTTTTCAGATGATACCTTATAAGAGTCGAAAACTAAATCAATACAGAATTTCTTACGGATCACTTTCAGAGATATCTTTAATACAATTCCTGTGGCCGCGGTAGCCAAGTGGTAAAGATATCGGAACATGGCTGGCGTGTCATGAGTTCGAGCCCAGTACCACTGAAAACCCGTCGTGTAGGAGAACGATGCACGTTAAATCTGTCGAGAGCTCAAACATCCTCCCGTCGGTGTGGTGTGGGAGTTGGGAGAGGGGGTGCTTGCTCAGATATCGTCCTGGTCACTCGACCATGGTTCAAAACGACGAGGTTCGTCGCCAAAAGCCATCGAGAAGCTGAATAGAGCGGCGATAATATTCGCTCACTCACTATTCATTCGCATAACTTCTTGGTGCGTTTATTTTTATGTGTTATCGAGAATATTCTCTCGCATATAAGAATGATTAAAAAGGTAATTTAGTATTTTTTGTTGGATAACTAATAACAAACTTTGGAACTGCCTAGGCATCCCACTGCGTAAAAAAAAATTATTATTTTTTCCTTATTGTACTTCTCTTTCTCATAACATTGATTTCAATGCGTAAATTACATTCTGAGAAAATGTGATTTTTCCCCCTCTTATATTTTTCTACTTTTTTCTTTAATCCAAAACACTGAGAATAGGTTTTTATTTGCCTCCTCTTCTTTTCATCTATTCCCAACTCTAAGAATAATGCGTGCGGTGGCAGAAAATTTTGATTTTGAAGGGAGGGGGGGGGGCTGCTGAAGCCTAAGCGTGAATAAATTCCTTGTGAAAATGCACCCGCACATAACGTTATATATTTCTTCTCCCAAATTTTATTTTTCTTTAAAGTTTGACTGCTGTGAAGAAAACCCTTCGAGGCATGGCGCAATTGATTGAATAAACTTATTTCGAATTGAAGATGGTGGAAGCGGGGTGGATAAAATTTAAATATGTAAATAAGACTTCCATTGCAAGTCATCAGATGAACTCTTCTCTTTTTTTAAATCTGCTTCCTAGAGAATGATTTTTTCCCTTTATTTTACTTCCTAACCCAACTAAAGAAAATTTGTTCGTTCCTTATTCGATAACAAATCGAAAATGGAGAACGTTTTTAAGTGTATAAATATACTTTGAAGCAATTTTTCATATCCGAATATTAAAAAAAAGGAATATGAACATACAGTCGACTCTCGCTAATTTAGAACTTCGATAATACGGACCTCTCGCTAATTCGAAGTATATGCTCATTCAACAGAAAAGCTCTTGATATTTAGAACTAAAAGTACGCGTTTTGTTACACTCAATATTTCGCAGTAAAATCTTTGATTGTTTAGACTACAACACGCTTTCGAAGTTTTCTTATAAAACTCGACAATTCGAACACTTACTATCGTGTAGAGTCTTGTAGAAAACAGGTTGGAGCTTGCATGTTTTGTGTTCTATTGTCTCTGCGTGGCTTCCCTGTAACGTAGTCCCTTTGATGACCATCTGTCTGCTACCCCTATTTTGTATTTTCCAGTTCCTCAGACGAAATATGTCTTTTTTGCGTCTGACTGACATAACGATTTATGGCTCATCTGTATGGCTTATTGAATGGGGAGAAATAGGGCACGGGGTGGACTAGACCCTGCCTTGAAGAACCAATAGTGTTGGGGACAGTGTCTGAGGGAACCGGGTACGAAACGATTTTATTTCCAGTGAGGAATGGAATATATTAAACTTAATCTGCATATCCCGTTTTCTACTTTTCGGAGAAAATTGGTTAAAAAGTGCAGGTCCAAAAGAATTTCCAAGAGAGTTAGTGGAAGGACGCGTATAGATCTGTCACAACTTTTCCCCCAAAAAAATTGCTTTTATGTAATTTTTTAATGTAATAATATTCTTAAAACATTTTATATGTATATGTTTTCACGTTAAACGTATTTCACACTGTATGTTTAAATCATATTAATAAAAATACTAAAAATTCATGAAATTATACAAAACTGAAAGAACTTATTAACGTACGGTCTTTTGAATTTATTCGTTTTTCACTCTAAAACTTGAAACCAATATCCTGCTGAGGAACGTGTTATTCAATTGGATACGCTAAGAAATTGAAGAATTCTTTCAAGAAAAAAATACGCTTTTTGAGTTTTATTTATGCGTGAAATTAAGTTTTATTCTATTTTTTTGATATAAAAAAAATAATGCACGTTTGTGCACATTTTTATTCTTTGACGGAGAACGAACTGGATGCGAAATTCTTAGAAATAAATAAATCTGTGTGTCAAAGCTATTTGATATTATTTCGAACTCTACCTTTGAAGGCAAAAATAAAAAAAAGTTTTAAAAGGAAGGTAAAAACTTCAACTTTGGTCCCTATCTGTCGCACGCTACTCCAGCGATGAGAAAAATGGGTTCTTTTCATTTTTTCAGTATATATCTACCTTTCTATTCGATATTTCTATCAGTTTGAATCTTTCTGTCGACTTGCTCAACTCTATCATTATTTCGGGTCTCGTGGGAACTCTAAAAGACGATGAAATCACTACTTTGCCACGATTCGAATAGTCTCAAAGAGATATAAAAAAATTTCTTCAAAAAAAAAAATCATCTTTTTTTCCCTCTCGTCGATAAGAAGCGAGAGTATTTCGTGAATATTTCTCGTTCGCTTTATTTGAAGTTTTCTAGAAAAATATCAACGTATGAAACACTGCTTCCTCCCAGAAGTGAATATGTGGAATACTATTGGAATATTCGATGCTACAAACACATCATTCTTCTTTGATATTGCTTTTAATATGTTTCAGCCTTACGTTTGTATTGGTTTCAATGTTATTGAATTCCATGCTGCATATTCTGTGACAGACGCATAGTTCGTGGATTGATATATTCTGAACTGGGGTTGATTGACAATTAACTTCCAACTACGAAGTGAAAGAGGATATGGCCATGGTAGCCTAGTGGTCGAGGTAACGAATTTGTGGCTAGCGTGTCATGGGTTCGAGCCTAGTACCGCTGAAGCCCCGCCGTACAGAGGGGCTAATACACGTTAAATATATTGAGGCTTGGAGGTGCCGGTTTAGGGGTCGTTCTCGTCACTTATCCATGGTTCAAAATGACGTGATTCGTCGCCAAAAGCCCTTGAGTCGCTTATAAAGAATTTACATACCTTCTTCTCTGTGACCCGCCAAGAGGTGTGGGGGGGGGACTAAATGATCAGACGACATGATGAACTTCAATTATTTATTTATCACTCTATTCAACTTAGACACAAATAACATTCTAAATAAGATAACTTGATCAGCCAGAGCACTAGGGTGAGACGAGATGCGTGGGGAGAATATATATAATCCTGCAGATCTATCTTTAAGATAACTTTATACAGAGCTTGTTTAATTAATGTCCTCAGTAATAATTTAACTCTCTAACATGAACTTGATTAAGATCGCAGTACCTGGACTCTAGTGGTCTTCTAATCCTTGCATTTACTTCAACACGGCTCCAACAGTTGAACTAAGCACTTTCTTCAAATTCCGACTTATCACTTCCTACACTGTTTACATATACGTTTCACTGCTGATTTTTCACTACTTCTCACATATCCACATATCACTTTACTTCTAAATTATTCTCCCTACTAACTCTCAAACTCACGAATACAGAACACATATATTAAACTTAATTTGCATAATCATGCTTTCTGTCTTCGGAGAAAGTTGGTTGAAAAAATGTTTCCCCAAAAAGAATTCCCCAGAGGTTAATAGAAGGAACAGTGTAGATCCGTCACAAGCTGAATAGTGTGACGTCAATATTAACTCACTCACTTCGCAAAAGATGTTATTGGCAATGGATCTCGCTACTTTGAACCATGGTTAACCGAAAGGATGATTGCTGAGATGGCACCCACTCTCCAAACATCCATACCACCAAAACGTGAAGACTTTCAGCCTCGACAGACTTTACGTGCATCAACCTCTTCCTCGGCGGCTCTTAGGCCCGCGGTAGCCAAGTAGTTATGGTCACGAACTCGTGGTTGACATGTTGCGAGGTCGAGTCATGGTACCACTGAAGACCGGCCGTGTAGAGGAGCTGATGCATGTGGAAGTTAGGAGAGGGGTTTGAAACGAGCCCAAATCTCTTCTATCCTGTGACCCAGCCAAAGGTGTGGAAGTTTATCATTCGACATGATAAATTCCAATTATTTTATTTATCACTATAATGACACAAACACAAATAATACTTTAAATAGCATAATTCAGTCAAGTAACAGAGAGAAGAGACGAGATTCCCGTTTGGGAAGAATATATTCAATAATTCGGCTCTTCCTTAATATTACTTTACACAGAACAAACGTATTTAATGTCCACCTAACTATTTTAACACTTTAAGCATCAACTTAATATAAGGTGACAGGACCTGAACTTATGCAGTCTTTTAATCAATTCAAGTTGACATTAACACTTCTTGGTTATAATCTTTTACAAGGACTTTAAACCAATTCTGGTAAACCTCTTGTCACCTCTTGTAATCTAAACTTCTGACCTTCTAATTGTCCATTAACTATTCTCTTCACTTCTAATTCACTCACAATTCACTATTCTCTTCACTTCTAATCCCCTCACAATTCACTAACTCTTTAACTCACGACGTAGGAATATATATAGTATACTTAATTTGCATATCACATTTCCATCTTTAAGAGAAGATTGGTAATTTGTGCTGGCACGAAAGAATACCCAAAAGGACTGTTAGTAGAAGGTCTCGTATAGATCTGTCACAGGGTGTCAGCTCACGTGTTGTCTTCGTCACTTGAACATGATTCAAAATTATGAGGTCCGTGGTCGAAAGCCCTGGTGTTGCTGAATAGGGTGAGGTTAATATATTCTCTCCTTTTGTAAAATGTATCAATTATTTATTTTTTATAATTTAGTGTTTCCTAATTTTTGATAATTAAGTGTGCCCAGATATTTTTCAAATTTGTTCGAAGGATCTTATTTATTTCATTTTCAGTTTTTTCATCTTATCGTCATCCGTTTGTTTGGATGCATAAATACTTTTGTTATTTTTGAATATAATTGTCTGGTAAATTCCATATGTAAATTAATTGTAAAATATTCCAATGCTTTTCAGTCTATTAAAATAAGTGTTTTTTTTTGTGATAACTATGTTTTGTAATAGAGTTACGACGTCACATTTTCACCCCTTATAAGCGGTCATTTTCTTTACACCGTAAATGTCCCAAAAAAGGCACATTTTTTATTGCATATAACTAATCATAATACTTAACAGAGCGCGAAAATGGAAAGATTTTCAATTTAAAAGTTTTCACATTTTTTTTTTTTTTTTTCATTTTACAATTGTAGCACAAAAGCCCCCAAAGTTTTCTTTTTGTAAATACACTCAGAACACCTTGAAGAATGTTTCATATATCTTAAAGGAATTTCTCTCATACTTACGAAAATCTTATTTGTTCCTACCTTTTTTTCAAACGGTTCAGGATTTTGTGTGTGTGTGCATATTTATATATAAATATATATGTCGTGTTTTCCGAGTCAACACCAAGGCATTTTGTAAAAACGATTTTTATTCAACGAAGACATTTCGGCGTCTGCCTTTTTGAGAGAGAAACGGACACGCATTTTGTATAAGAATCTGTGGACCATTCAGGCAGATGTTCTCAAGTTCCCTTCTTATTGAAAAGGTATATTTGAAAGTTAAGCATGACATATTCGATGTAATAAAAATTAATGGTCGGGATAAAAGTTCTGCTTAGGGGCATGTGTTCTTCAAGATGAAGAAGTGAGTAATCAATTTAATACTTGAAGGATGTAACGAAATATAAAAGTTAAAAGTGGTCTAGGGATTTCATTTTAGATCTAATTTAATTATCCTTACATATAAATGTATATGCACACACAATTTGAAGCATGGTGGTTTGAAGCATCCAGTTTTGCATTGCAATAAGGAGACATAAATAATATCGACTTTTTTTGGATTATCTTTCCATTTTCATTTCTTCTCAAGCAACAAATAACACACTGCCTCTCACCCATCCCTGTTCTTTATCGAATATTTTTAAAAAAATCTAAATTCCTGCCTTCGATGAAAAATTTCCGTCTTTACCACAAAGTACTTCAATACCATAGACAAACAACATCTCTTAAAAACACTAACACTATTAAACTCCCGACAAGAATTAAAAAATATATGCAAATCAAAAACAGAAAGAAGAAAATATGCGTGCCCATACAGCGTACGGGCAAACAGGTTGTGACTAGCTTTCGGTTTTTTTTTTCGTTCTACTGGCAAATCAATTAAGGGGTTAAATTATTTGAGGCTCAAACTCCTCCCGTTGGCATGATGTGGCAGTTAGGAAAATGAGAATCCAGCTCAGGTGTCATCTTCGTCAGTTGACCGAGGTTCAACATTTTGAGGTCTGTCGCCAACAGTTTTTGTGTAGTCTTATAAGGCGACGTTAATCAGCACTCCCTCGATAGATTTAACGCATATCTTATACGAAGAGATATACTTGCAAATTTACAATGAGTGTTAATAACTGTTTAAATAGGAAGAATATATTCTGTTGTATATTCCTTGATGATTTTTTCAAATCTTATGCAATTGTTTCAAAATTGTGATCAGAAAGAACTTTATATTTTTCTCTCGCTACAGAATGTTTTTTTTTTCTTTACAAAAAATATTTTCTTTCTCTCAAAGGTGAAGTATCATTCTTTTGGTAAACTTTTCCTTTTTTTCTACCTAAAAAAATATGTATAAAATATACCTTTAACAACAACAAAAAAAAGGAAAGCCTTTTTGATATTTTATACAGTATCCCAGAATTTTAGAAATCAGTGTGCGAAAAAAATATTCATGCCTCAAAGCGCGAAAATGTTTTTTTGTTTTTGTTTTTTTTTGTTTTTTTTGCTTTCGAACTTGACAAAGAGGTGAAAGAATTTCCATCCTTTTTATGCGACCTTTTGTACCAAAATTTGATTTCTTACGAGTGCACTTATTTACAATGCAGCTTCTTTCCTTCATTTTAGAAACTTAAACTTCACTTCAAACGTTTATTGGATTTAAAACAAGTGATATAAATTTTAAGTCAATTCCTGCTTATATCAGCAAAAAAGAATTTATTTTATTAAATAGTTACAATTTATTTACGTCTTATTAAATAGTTACAATTAATATAAATATGTACATACATATGACAGAATCACATTAAGTGGCAATTAATTTTTATTGATTATCTTTAAAGTATTGTATTGTGCTATCAAAAACAATCGTATATATAAAATTTCATTTCAACTGAATGATTTGAAACGTGAGGGAGGAAAAAATCTTTTAAAGTTTTGACCCAAGTCGCTAAAAATGAAGCCAACGTGGCGGTACCTGTCATTCTTTAAATAATTATTTTCAGTTAATTAACTGTAATTAATTAAAATTAAAATATATTATTACCTAAACAATAGTGTATAGAAAATTTCAGCTCAAATGAGCGCTTTAAAATGTAAAAAAAAACACCTTTTCAAATTTTGACGCCAGTCGCCAAAAATGATGCCAACGTGGCTGTTTTTGTAATTCTTTGAATAATAAGTTTTAATCTATTAATTTTTACTAATTATAATTAAATTATTGTATTGTCATCCAAAATAAGCGTGTATATAAAATTTCAGCTCAATTGAGTGCTTTAAAATACATTTTATGAACGATTGAAAGTTTGAACAAGATAAATAGAGAGAGAGAGTGTGAACTAATAGTAGGAATTGAAAAAAGATGCTATTCAATTACAGAATAGTGTTTCACAAGCATAGCATTGCTTTTTCAAAATCTCTCGGCTTTCAAGAAAAGGAGTGACCATTGTAGCAGAGGGGACGCGAATTCGTGGACACATGGGAATTTTTCCGAGTTCTGTTGCCAATGTGTACAGAAACTAGTGCATGTTAAATCTGTTGGGGTACAAAGCCCTCACGAGGGCATGATGGGGAAGTTTGTAGAATGAGGCAACACCTCAGGTGTCATCCTCATCACGTGACTGAGATTCAGAGTTAGGCTCGCCTTCGGATTGGTCATACTCGTTTAGCGCACAGGCATTTGTTGTTGGAATATTTTGCAAATTTTATTCAATTAGATGCTGGTCGCGGTAGCCGAGTGGTCAAGGTATCGGATCGTGTCTGGAATGTCACGAGTTCAAGCCCAGTACCACTAAAGACCCGCCGCATAGGGGAGCGATGCATGTTAAATCTGTCGAGAGCTCAAACGTCCTCCCGTGGGCATGGTGTGGCAGCTAGGAGAGGGGGTGCCAGCTATGTGTGGCCCTCGTCACTTGACCATGGTTCAAAATGACTAGGTCCGTCGCCCAAAGCCTCCGTGTAGCTAATCAATCCGCCGTAAATATTCATTCACTCTAACTCAATTGGATGCTGCCAGAAGAAACGAAACAATTTTTAGATTTTCATTTCTCCACGGAAGGAGAAAGGAGGGGGGGGGGATAATACATAAGAGAACGTTTAATTATCTAGGTTAAATCAGTTTAATGAAAAGCCAGCTTTCCCCTCTCCCTTATTTTTTATATCACTCAGCGAAAACTGTATATAAATACAGTAAAAAATATTTAACGCGAAAACGCTTTACGAAATATCGGTTAACACGAAATAATACAATGATTTAACAAACTACTGTGTATTTTTACGCATTTTTTCCCCTTAACACAAAAAGATTTTCCTTCTGGGAATGAATAAAATGCCGAAAACACCAGTCGGATTGGACTATCCTACTGTATCGTCGGAAGAATTCGTTGCAGTAGAGAATGGTAATGTGTGTACAGCTCTAACTATGGTAGACAAAGAGATTTTGGAGATTTTTCATAGCTTAAGGTATCCGAACACGTCTAGAGTACTTTTTAACAAAATAGCATATTAAAACATTATAAATACTTTTTAAGGATTTAATACCAATAAATATTACTATTTAACTATCAATATTAAAATAAATTACCAGAATTTTACAAAAATCACAATTATAAGTGAAATTTTAGCAATATTTTCGAAAAACTTCAAAGCAGTTAGAGAAAAAAGTAATAAACATATATTAGTAAAAGTATTACTAAAACAAATTAGATGCATTTGTCTAGAAACTGTACTAAAATTTTAATTTTTTAATAAAATTTGAAAATTTCAGGGCTGAATGAGTAAACATTTTAAGAAGTGTTACACTTTTTATGGGGCCATTATTTAAATAAGAAGCCATAACTCTCAAACAGTATTCATACAATAAGAAATATTTTAGTACATTCTCTAGAAAAACATAAATATCAGGTTCAAAAGGTTTTATAGAAATACATTCGTAATATTTTGAGTTATCAGACTCGCCATGATAGATCGTGAGCAATTTAAATGCTCACTTCTGGTAGATCAAAAACCCACTTCTGATTTTTCAAAATTTATAAAATTGATTGTAACTTGACCCCTAGGTAGTGTAGAAACAAAACAGAGTATGTTTCGTAAAGTCAAAAGATTCAATAAAATAAAAAACAAAAATATCTGTCTTGTCTGAATTTGGTCATTTTCAACGTGTTCATTGAAGTAGAAAATGTCATTAAAGCAGATTGCAACGACGAAAATGAAATGAATTATGCAGCTCCTGTTCCCATGTCATCCTTAATGAGGAACATCATGAAAAGTAATGCAGTTACTTAGAAGCCCATTCTAATGGTGAAATGAATAACAAAATGGACGACATCAAACAATGCGTTGACAATTTGATGCTGAAAAAGACAATTCAAAGAGGCATATCAGTATATTTTTCTGTGCATCAATATGTATTTTATTTTCAAGGAATGTGAAAACCTTATATTAAATTTCTTTAAGTTCCTGTGAATGTTTTTGTTTCACTGATTTTTCTTAAATGCATGTATATATATATATATATATATATGTTAATAAAATAAACTCAAATAAAGTTAATTTTGTTAACATGTGTTTTTTTCCCCTTCCTTTTTTGAAATTTCCTTTCGCGCGAAATTTTTTTCAAGAAAAAATATTTCAGTTCCCCTCAGTTTCGTGTTAAGCAAGTTTTGCTGTATATATATTACAAATATGTTTAGAACATGGTTATCCTCTTCACTTTCTGCCGATTTAGATAAAGAACAGTGACCCACTCATCACGATATCTCCGGAACTATAAGACCTGCATACTTGAAACTTGATAGGCATGATCCTTTCATTGAATAGAAATCCACTAAGAACGGATTTTTTGCGAAAGTCCTCCCCCAAGAGGCGTTAAGATTCGTTATAAATAAATATTCCCGTTTTTCGATATACAAGACCTACAGACTTGAAATTTTTTAAGCATGTTTCTTTTGTAGCATTGTAATCTGCTTAGAACGGATCTAACGGAAATCGACCTTCAAGGGTATTACGGGGCTTGTTTATAAAAAATTTTCCGGTATTGAGAAACGAGATTCAGACTTAAAATTTGGCAAGCATGTTTATTTTACTGAGTAGAGATTCGCTAGAAATGGGTTTTACGGAATACCACTTTGGGGGAGAGCAGTACAAAGCGGAAGGTAATTCGATTGCAGTTTTGGAAATTATTATTTAAAAGTCCTGTCCTTTTTAAATCTAGAGATGAGAATTATAAGAATGTTTTTCTCAAAGGAATCGAACGCTTAATGCTAGGGTTCAGATATAAATAATTTACACACACACAGTATACATTCATACAACATGATGAAGAATACCGAGCGAAGTAGGCTGGTATACATATATTTATATAAATATTATGAATAATATAATCGTGATTCATATATTCTTCACACTTTTATATAATATCTACATTTACTATCAAGTTTTATTAGTTTCAAAATTTTTATGCAAATGGCGCCATGCATATAGACAGCTCCTTATGCATTGACTTTCAAGTCAAAACAAATATTTTTATATATTTTCGTCTGCTTCCTTTTTTTTTACTTTATGTATTCGAAATTTTGAGTATACTCTTAAGAGAAAATATAAATTTATATTTTTGCTACTATTTATATTTGTATAACAGTCATTTTTATTAGTTTAAGGGGTCTCGGGGGTGTTAATTTTGTCTCGAGGGATGAAAATATAAACAATTTTCAAACAGGTATTCTTTTTTAAATTTAAATTAAATAATTCAGATCTTTTACACATTATTTACAAAGGATTATGGTTTCAAAAAAGTACAAAATGCTTGAAATAAAATCATAATTTTAAAAGTTATAAGCATGTGCAAATAAGAAATAATTGTGTAATAAATATTAAGTAATTTTTGCGTTGCGCACGCTATTTTCTAAAATATCAGCCCTTGATGTATAAAACTTTATAGAATTATAAAATGTATCATACTCTTAAAACCTTAATAATTTAAGAATATATCTTTTTTATTTAAAAATATTTCAAAAATATTGAAATTTAAAAAAAATTTAAAATATAATTTTTAATTTCTTAAAAAATATAATTTATTATTCTATGTATTTAAAAATATTACAATGTAATAAGGATACATTTAACTTTATAAATCAACTTATTGCTAGTAATTAATGCTACTATTTTAGAAAATAGCATGCACAACGTAAAACTTAATTAATATTTCTTATAGAAATATTTTTTATTTTCATATACTTATAATTTTTAAAATTATGATTATATTTTAAACATTTTACACTTTTCTGAAGCTCTAACCCTTTATAAATAGTGTGTAAAAGATTCGAATTATTTAATTTTAATTTCAAAGAGTTATATATATCTGAATATTGTTTATATTTTCAGCCCTCTAGAGAAAGTTAACACCCCTGAGACCCCTTAATTGTTTAACAAATTAATATTTACTTACGCGTGCACATTTTAGGTCTAAATGTTTATTAATCATGGTTTATTTTCTTCGAATTTTTTTCCATTACTATGTATATAAAGCCTTAATGTGACAGCCTATGCCCAGCCTTAATGTGACCCAATAGCTCATTCCCGAACCGTTCGGTTTAGACATGTACTTCCAATTTGAAAAATGTTTTAAAAAAGGTAAGGAATGTTTTTACGTGCTTTTCGAACCAAAAAACACCTATTTAGAAAAAAATTACAAAAATTAAATTTTCATACGGTCCCCAGGTCCTATCACTTATGTTTAGGTAAAGATGCAGTACACAAAAACAAAGTAAACACAAAAAGTTTCTTTTTATTACGATAAAAACTGGCCGAGTTATAGCCGTACGGTGCATATCCTTATCGTCCAATCCTGGAGCAGGAACTAATGCCCGGAGACCAGGAGCGTCGTTTTGATTTTTGCAATTTCGTGTTAAATACACTGGATGAAAATCCAGACTTTTTTTAATGAAATTTTGTGGTCGGATGAATGCCAGTTTTCGAGACAAGGCACTATTAATACGCAGAATAAGCATTATTGGTCCCTCGAAATCCCACATCTAATACGACCGAGTCGCCACCAAGTGCATTGGTCGGTGAACATGTGGTGCGGAATATGGAAGAGCACTTTAATTGGCCCAATTTCGATGGACCTTTAACATCAGAATCATACACAGAAATTTTATCTGGACCATTACCCGATTTTTTAGAAGATGAAGTTTCCTAAGTCCTCTGGATTTCTTTCTCTGGGGCTTCCTAAAAAGCAAA
>BMAO01016305.1:0-28829 GCA_019973975.1 Trichonephila clavata | reverse complement strand
AATGGATTTCGAGTCATAAAGTGTTAAAAACGCTTGTTTAATTTTCTCGAGGGAATCATTATTGTCTTGGAAACAAAGAAAAAATTATGAGTGTTCTGAATTGAAAGATGAGAATATATGAAAGAAGAAAAAGATGCTGAATTAAAAGATGAAAGAAGAAATGATGCTGAAGGAATGGCTTTCTCAGTTAATCTTACAAATCAACTTAACTTAAGCTTCAAGGCAAAAATCCTTTTGTTACGATGCTAATTGATATTAAAGCTTTCGAACAAAAATTATTACAGACAAATTATTACAAAGAGAAAGCATCTCTCTTTGAAAGCTTTCAAAATCTATTGATTAAATCGCTTAAATTAAAATTTACAGAATATTCTCACCAAATTTAATTGTTAAAGATGGAATTCGATCGGATATTTTCTAAATTTAAAAAGTTTTGAATTACAATTTCATTTCTTAACTTCACCTCTATCTGTCGATATTGAAATTGTTAATGAAAAGTTACAAATGGAATTAATTGAAATCTATTGTGATTCTTTGTTCAAGCAAAAATGTTTTGAAGTTGAAACTCTAAATTTTTCAACACATATTCATCTGTAGATCGGATTCTTAAAATGTTATCATTTGTTACGCGTATAATGAATGGCTGTGTTTGGAAGCATTTATTTATGCAATAAACTAATAAAAAATGACAAAAATTCTGAAGGGTCAAGATTAAATGATAAACATTTATCATCATTTTTGAAAAAATTACATCAGCTCAATATGTTCAACCAAGTTTTGATGACTTGCATTGAGAAAAAACAAATGACGTCAAATATCTTCTAAAAGAAATATAAAATAAAATTTCATATTATAACTTTTGTTTATTTTTTATAAAACACGTATAGTTCAAAAAATAAAAGGAAATATTATAAACGATTATGTATGTATAGTATATAATACATTGAGTTTTATAAATAAGAATATAATCATTTTAAAAATCCTATTTTATTAATTTTTTGAACATTGAGAACATGCGGCCCTCAACTTAATATAAAATTGTTCATGTGGGTGATATCAAATGAGTTTGACATGCCTGATCTACAGGCTCCCTTGGCACTAAAGGATCGAAATTTATAACCAGAAAATCTGGTTAAGTCCTGCTTATCCGGTTCCCTGGGTGCCCGATGCACAAACCGGCACTGAGCTCAGCATCATGGATCATGCAGCAACCTTCATTGCACCAAACAATTGGTGAAATCGAATTTCCAACCTGTGATATGACTTGAGCATGAAACTATTGATTCAAAAACAGTTCTAACATGTTTAAAAAAAAGGTACCATTTTTTTGAAAGAATTTTAATTGAATGCAGCTAATTGTTTCTAAAAGCGTAATTATGTGAAACTTGTCATTTATGCTTTGATTACGATAATATTTAGGGTTTGGAATCGAAAATCACTCTCCGAGCCAAGTTCGAGAATTATAACATCTCTCTGCTTTCGCGTCCATTTAAATGCGATTGAGCTGAGTTGTACTTTTCCTGCTGATACTGATTTAGTTGTGTGGTTAGTAAAAATAACTTTTTATATCTATCATGTTACTTTTGTAGTTCTGTTTTTTATTAGCTCTATAATTTCATAAAACGTGAAGGGGCTAGAAGCTGTTAAAAAGGATAGGTTTCCTGTATCTATATATTTCTCTGGCACCACACAGGTAAAAGAAATGTAAATTTGTCTTTAAGATATGGCAACGCAATGAGCGGAGTCCTTTGTTGTCGAAATTCACTTTTGTTTTGAAAGTGTCAAGCTTTTGTGTCTTAAATCTGATGCTTTGGAAACTCTTTTCCTCTGTTTACCATGACCGTTTTCAGAAATATTACTTTTTGCATATTAATCAGTGGATGTCTTTGAAAGATGTCTGCGTTTCTGTCGGCAGAGTAGATGAGAGAAGGGAATGGTCGTGAAAAATTTGTAAGTTATATCTCCTGACCACACTATTTAGATTTTGTGTTAAATCGTTTTGAACAACTTAATAATTATTTCTTTTCAGCGTTTCTCTTTGTACAAATTAAAAAAATACATGTAGTTGTGTTTGTTAAACATCCATTTGCACTAGATGAATTATTAATATTTTATATTTGTTTCCTTTCTATGATTTGTCTGTTTCGACTGTGCTGTACAGTATTACTTTTTATATTCAGTTCCTATTTATCTTCGGTTTTTGGCCCTCTGTCCTGTTATTTATTTATTCTTTTTAAATATTCTAAAATTTATTAGTTCTTTGATATCTAATATTAGTAAGTTGTACATAATTTTTACTTTATAAAATTTACTGTCCGTTTTAGGTTGTCTTCTTTGGAAGTGACTAAAAAACTCGAAATTGGCTAAAGAGTTGACATATCTCAAAGTTCATTTGAGTTATGATGGCCTGGATCACAGTATTCATTTTAACCTTGCACAAGTTACATGGTAATTTTTTCTCTTGACTCTTTTTATAGTTTAAAGTGCCATCCAATATTAACCACAAAATTTAATGAATAGCTGATGAAATAATAAATATGGGGACATCTGATATTTGATACCACTTATGCAGCATGCATTTCTGATCACATCACTGTACTCTTTCTGAATTAAGAGTTATTTAAAAAATTGGAAAGATAAACGTTTAGTGTCCTGCTAAGGGAAAAATAGAGGATGGATAAAAGTACTTCATGGGGAAATTGCATGCTGGCCCGTACTGTATTTCAGAAGAGGTGTTGAATTTTGCTATATGCTTCAGACACTTTTGACAGTCATTTTCCTAAAAAACATTATTGCGTGGTTTGGGTTTTACCTGATCTTCATGTGATGATAGGTGGTGTATTCTAAAATTTAATTAATATATTTATGTGAAAACATGAACTTTAAAGTTAATGGTTTTATTTTTTTGTTTATAGATATGTGAAAATTCTTATTATTTTTCAATATTTCATAAAACATTTTGTCTCTACTTTTAACGTGAAAAGGCATTTTAATGGGTTTCTCTGAATTTGTGAATTATAAAAAATGTTATTTAATTACGATGTATAATTATGGAAAAAGAATGATTAATCTTTAAGATGTTTAAACCTTTTGTATTCTTATTCTTTGTTCTCCAATCATATGCACTTTGGCATGTTCATGAAGTTTTAAATTTTCCATATCCGAAAATTCTCTAAAGTAAAGTTGTCTTGCTTTATACATATTACATGGAGTTTTTCCAAGCCTGTACTTAACACACCAAAATGTTTCCATTTTAGCTTTGCAACCGTTTCTCAGAGGAAATGTGAGGTGCAGATGAACAATTACTACCTTTCCAGTGATGAAAAACTCTTTCACTCTAACTGGAACTGTTTAAGTATGTGTGAGTAAATAAAAATACCATTTTGAAACATCTTCTATTTGTAGTTTTTATTGTTTGCTTTAAAATTCAAAGGAGTATAAAAATGTGTGTTTTGGTTTGGATTGATAATTTGATGGTAGAAAACTTAATTGTTCTTAGCAACAATGCTTTTTTATAATTAACTTATGATATCAATCAAACATAATAATGTATTTCTAGATAATGCTTGAAAATGGCATTTGTGTTTGAACCCTAAAAGGATTTCGGGAAATGTCATTTATATTCTTATTGGTTGAAAGAAAAGGAAGTAAAGAGATTGTAAAATTTGAGTTGCAGATCATAATTTAAATAGGAAATAATACTGTCTGTAGAATGTTAAACTTACATGCAGTAATTAGTGAAATTTCTATAAATTAAAAAAGTACAGATTTTTTTAAACAGTGCATTATTATTGTGACAATTCCTTATATATTTGATTTGGTTTCTTTAAATACATGTGATATTCAGTTGTACATATTTCTATAAAGTCTCTTTAAATCAATTTCAAATACTACTCACTAATTATCTTCCTTTTTGTTCCTGTATTTGTTTTCTATAGATTTGATGGCCCTTCAATGTCTCCTTCCATCTCATTGAGCAGTTCAGTGTTAACAGTTTTTATGTAATATTACTCTGAGTTTATCAGAAACAGATTTGTGATCATGTTGACGTATTTAATTGTTCTTTAATATTAGAAATTTTTTTTACTGTGACAAATCAAACATTGACAATAAAAAAAAATAGTGTAAAGGAAAACTGATAGCACTGAGTTTCTTTATTTGTTTAGTGTTCTCCTAAAAATAAAAGAATGTGTTAATATTCATTACATCAACAATGTCCTATGCTAAGCATTGGGGAAGTTTTTGTTTCATCCAAAACATTTGTTCCTGTTGGATAAGAAAATGTGTTAAGACATGCATTTCTTCTTTTGTATTTAAGAATTTTCATCTTTTGATAAAACTGAAATTCCATAAAGTTTATCATGTCTTGTTCTATGCATCTGACAGGTTTTTATGAAATATATTATGTCTTTCAATTTATCTTATTTTCATTTAATACAGCCATAATTTCTGTTGAGTTATGTCTCTTCTTTCTAGCATTACTCAACATGTTCTAAAACTCATTGCTACATTGATTAATAAAGGTATTATACATTCCCATTAGCATACCACTGGAAATTTAATAAGCTGTGAGAATTTTTAAAAACTGGGCTTTTCAAAATTAATAAAATGTGAAATATATAACTGTCTCTCCATGTGTTGAAATATTTCACCCTATGAAAAGAAACATCTAAATATGATTCACTTATTAATTAAACCCCTGGAATGGTTCAACATGTATGTTAAATTTTTATTTGTTTTCAATTCCCCCCCCCCCTACATGTTCTGAAACATATTTTGAATTACCTGCTTTGGTATTTAATTTGGTCTGTATTTTTGAGGATCATACACCTTGTTTTTGATTACTATTCCTATAAAATATATCATGAAATGTGATTATATTTCTCTCTCAAAAAATTTCTATTGATGTACATTGTTTTCCTTCTCTAGTTTAAAGATTTTGTGTTATGCCTGTTTCTAATTTTTCCATCATATGATTCATCAAATTATTCTAAAATAGCAAAAATATTAGCAAAATATTGATGGGAATGTGTATTAAAAACCTTGTAAGAATTATAACTTAAAAAGTATCTTTCGTTTGTAATTTATTTTTTACATAGACATTCCAATGAGTATAAAAGCGTGTTCTGTCCTTCATTTAGACTGATAACTTGATGTGAAAAACTAAACTTGTCAACAAAGCATTCATAATTAACATAAAATACAAAGAAACATAATGTGTTCCCTCAGTAAAAGTAAAAAAGGGATTAGTTATTCAACTGTAAAAGAATATCTTGAATTATCATCTGTGTTCTGATTCATTTAAAAAAATGAGTGAAAAGTTTTCATTTGAGAATTGCTGTAAACACATAAGTATTTATAAAAAGTAATTAAGAAGATATGAGTGGGAGAATTGTGACAATTTGAGAATTGAAAAATGTAATGCACAAAAAGAATGGGATCTGTTTTTGAGCAGTTGTGAAAGATATAGCTGATGTTTTTGAGCACTTGTTATTTCTTCATAATTTACTGTTTTAATAGGAAGCTCTTTGCTGAGTTTCTAAGGTTTGTAGGTGTGTTAAGAATTTTAATATTTTGACAAGGTTCTGTGCATATAAAAAAAACACAGTTAGTAAAGCATTTCTTTTTTTTCAGAAGGACTTTTAATATATATAAAATGAAGTTTTCATGCATTACTGAAAGAACACATTAATTAGAAATGGGAATGAGTAAAAAAAAAAAAAAATTAGTTTTAAACTTGCCCCCCCCCCCACCAGGAGTAAGAAAAAATATAATTTAATTGAAAAGAGGGTTGTTATATATAATTATGTATGTGTATTCAAAGGAGTTTAACCTTGTAGCAGGAATATTGAAAGCAAATGATTTTAAGATTCCTCAGAAGTTTGTGTTTAGATGTGATGTGTCATTGCTTTCTTAATTACAGTAATTAGGATGAAAGGTATATGGGAGACTTTTTGAAGGGTGGGGATAATGTGTTTCCCCCCAAACAACGCAAGACACTAGAAAGCATTTTAGTTGTATAGCTTCCCTGAAGTGCATGTGTTTTTATTGTATTTCATCTAATTTATGAATTGACATTTATTAAAATTATATCTTAAATAAAGGTTAAAAATATATTTTTCCTTTCAGAATGTTACTGTCCAAATGATCCCGTTTAAAGAAAAAAGTTTGCTGGAATTGCATGTGGAACTCAGAAATTTTATCAAGTGAGTGAAATATTTTAATTCCGTTTAAATTAAAATGCCTTTGATGAAGAGTTTTTGAATTTTAAAAAATCCACATTAAATGTTAAATAATAGATACATGTTTGAAGATGCATGTGTTGAATAATAATTTTTATTTTAAATTTAGCTATAACCAACAAATTATGTTTTGCCCTTTATCTTGATTGGTTTTTCATTGAGATAATTTCTGGGGGTGAAAATGCTTAGTATAAAAATGCATTATAAATTAGAAAATGTGTAACATTGTATCAGTGTTATTTTGATGTATTTTTATACATAATTAAAATATCTGGAATATGTATTGAACCGGGAGGAAGTAATTTGATGCATCAGACTACTGTGATTCATTGGAAGGGTAATGAAAGGCTCACCTGGTAATTTTGTACCTTGGTCAAGTGACTTTGATGCCACCTGAGCTGGCACGTCATCTCCAAACTACCACACCACTCCAATGAGAGGACTTTGAGCCACTGTAGGTTTAACTTGCATCAGCCCCTCTACACGGTGGGTGTTCAGTGGCACTAAATGTTGAACTGATGACACGCCTGCCATGAGTTTGTAACCATAACCACTAGACTTGAAATGAATTTCTCCTAAATTATATAAACTCACATATTTCTGATAATTCTCCTCTATTAGATAAAATATTTGGCAGGTGCATTTCTAAAATTCTTTTTAACTGTAGCATCATATTCATATTTAGTGCTGACGAAAAAATATTACCCATGAATAGCACTTTAAATTCAAAATTTTTATCTGGGTTTTATATTTTTTTCTGCCGTTCATTAAAAAAACCCCATTTACTGAGGGTTTGTTTACAGAATATAATATATGAAAATTTTTAAACTCATTAAAATCATTTCACCACTATTTTCAAGCGTTTTATAAGTTATTAAATTGTCCCCAATTACCATTCTGGGCAGAAGAAAGTTGTTTGGCCAGATCAAAAACTTATCATGCATTGCAGAATACCACAGGATAATAATGCCTTAGAATTTTTGAATAAATAATTTGAAGATATAACATGTTTAATTAAATTGAAGCAAGGTATTTGAAATTCATCTCTCCTTTTCTTGTCATTATTTTCTAGATTTGTCCTAAATTTGTGTGTGTGTAAGCTTATGTGTATTCCCAAAACAGTACAAGTAAATAGAATGCATAGTTTGTGTAGCTTCCCTCAGGAAGGAATTGTTTTGAAATATATCTCATTAATCTATTATGAACACATGTTGAAAAACGCTGTTAATATATAAGCATATTTTCCACTTGAAAGAATGTTTTTTAAGAGTGGTTTATTCATATATCCCACTTGAAAGAGGAAGGCTCCTAATATATATATCTGGAGTGGCATACTGAATACAGGAATTTCATCAAGCAAGTATATAAATAGTTTTGTTATTGCATAAACATGCCTTGGAATAATTTTTAATACTCTGCAGAAAGTGCTTCGTAGCTCAAAAGGTGAATTTCTACATATTCTAGTGCTGAATAGTAATTTTTATTTAAAATTGTGACTTCATCAAAAAATCGTTTTTCCTTACCTTCAGCTTGATTTTATTTTTAGATTGCTTTTTATTTCAGGTGAAACAATTTTAGTGTCATTAATTTCAAAATTTAAAACTAAGTATCACACATTTATTGTAGGTTTGATGTATTTTATTTATAATTCAAATGGTTTGAAGACATCGGAGAATTGCGAGAAGCTGGACTGTAATGAAAAGATATAATCCTTATCCTGAATGTTTTTAAAATTTTGGCTGTTAAAATATATTTGAAAGGGAAATTTCATGTTTCTTTCCTTCTATTTAAGGAAATGTTATGTTTGAATCACTCCTAAAGTTGTATTTTTAAGAACTGAAATGTTACAAATCAATAAAAGGTGTTTCTGGAATAGCTTTCTGTAATTTCAGGTGAATTGAAATGTATTTCTTCTAATTATATATTTTCATATTTATGTTAATTCTGCTTTTTTAGATAAATAATATGTGGAGGGCATTTGACAAACACTTTTTTTTATTGTATGGTAGCATTCATATTATGCAATGGAAAACAAAAATGCTGATGAAATAATGAATCCCAGGTTCAATCCAAAAGTTTTTTTTTATCAAGTGTTAATATTTTTTTCTTCCGCATTTTAATATACCTTCATTAAATATTTTAAATTCAGTATCACTGCTATTTTCATGCCTTTTATGAGTGATTAAGCTGTCTCCAATAAACAGTCGAATGAAAGAAAGTTGTTTGACCACCTCAGAAAGCTATAATGCGTTGCATATTGCAAGAAGATAATGATGCCTCCTAATATATTTATAATTAATTTTAAAACATACTATTTTTAATTACATTGAAGCAAGATATTTCAAGTTTATCCCTATTTTTTTTATGCAATTATTCTGTCTGTATTTTCTGGATTTATCCTAAATTTGTAAGCTTATATATATTCCAAAAGGCAGTACAAGAGAATCGAACGACTAATTTGTGTAGCTTCCCTCAGTTAGAAGTTCTAGGAAATATATTTCATTAATGTAGTACAGTGGTCTTCAAACTTTTATCAATCTAAGGAACCTTTAAACTGTGAGGTGTTTCTGAAGAAACTCACTCCACACACACAGATATAAAAATATATCTTAAAATAATATTTAAAAAAAATCTACATGTTATAGGTATCTTAAGACAATTAGAAAAAAATGTTGTATTTATTATAAAATAGTTTCAATGTCATTTTTTAATATAACTTACTTTTTAATATTAGTTTGCAATACACATACATTGTAATTAGTAAGTGGGATATGTGTTTTCATTTTCTCTTACACAAACTGTCAAATTCTAGGTCTATTGAAATTACCCATCTTTGCATTTCATATTGCACATTTGTTTTTATATTTAATTTTTGTAGCCTTTTTACTTCTAAATTTGTATCAATAAAAGGTGTTTCTTGGATTGTTTCCCTTAATTGCACGTGAAAAGAAATGTATTTTTTCTAAATTATATTTTTTTGCATTTGTGGTAATTGTGCTTTTTTAGACAAAATACGTGTAAAGGGTATTTGCGAAACACTTTTTTAAATGCAAAATAGTATTTTGGTTATGCTCTGCAAAAATGTTGCTGAGGAAATGAGGAATCCCAGGTTTAATTCAAAACTTTTTATCCAGAGTTTATATTTTTCTCCCATATTTTAACATCATTTCACCACTATATTCATGCACTTTACTAATTAAGTTATAGCCCTTCTAAACACAAGAAAGTAGCTTGACCATGTCAAAAAGCTAAAATGCATTGCACAATACCAGAAGATAATAATATCCCATAATTTTTTCTAATATAAATTCCAAAATGTACTACATTTAGTTAAACTGAAGCAAGATATTCCAAGTTTATCCCTATTTTTTTGGTCATTATTCTGTCTTTATTATCTCAATACATCCAAAATCTATAAGCTTATGTACTGCCAACGCACAATACAAGTAAATAGAATGCGTTTTTTGTACTGTTTCTGTCAACTAGAATTGCTTGGAAATATAAGGCTTTTAATTTTGTGCATTAACATACTCATTAAATCTCTCTTTTTTAAAATTATAAATGCATAGTATAAGGGAAATTGAGGAATAATTTCTTTTTCAAGAGAAGGGTTTATTCATATTACCCCTAGGAGGTACTAATAATCATGTGGAATTGTGTATTGAATTTAAAATTTTTATGTGGTGTGCATATTTAATATTTTTATCCTTATATACAAACAAGCCTTTACGAAAAAGTTTAGGAATTTCAAAAAGAATCCACAGTAAAATCAATGATGCTGTGGCGAATATTAATTTTTATTCCAAATTTCAATTTCAACAATATTATTCTTGCTTTTCTAATTATTTCTGTTTATGTGGTTTTCTATTTTTGCCGAGTTTATGTGTAATCAAAAAAATGTAGTTGTTCACTTATTTGGATTTTAAAGCTTAATAACATATTCTCTCCACTCTAGTAATGGGTTTTATATCTTAAAAAATCTTGAATACGAAATATAGAGTAAGAAAAATGGTTTTCCTGCCTGAGAAACTAGACAGTCTTTTTAGAATAATTAAAAATATAATCCGTTTTTTAAGGGGGGGGAATTGATTATGTAATAACAGAAAATTGATATTCATAGTTTTGTCCCTTGTTTCATTATAAACTATTTCATTCCTTAATAAATATTTTTTATTTACTGGAAGGGGAAAAGTAGCTCTACTTTTAAAAGTAGGTTTTACAACCATGTATTGTATGATTTAAGTGCACTGAGATACGATTTATTCACAAATTTTGCTATTGCTGAAGCAATTTAGTATGTATATATGTTGTCTGAAAGATTGTATTAGTTTTAAACAATGTTTTCTTTTTTCAGTTTCCTGAGAAAATTTTAATATTTGTCCCTATGGGGAATCCTTTTCAATGAGATATTGCTAGAAACTCATGCTCTTTCTCAATGTATGTTCTTCCTAGGAATATAATTTCTATCATTGTAGTTCTTATACAAATTTAAAAGTATAGAAATTGTTCCTGTGTAAAATTTCTTGAAGTATGAACTATCATTTCATGCAATTGCTGAAGCAGAGAAATTCAAAAAATATTGTTTTGTTAATATTTTACATGAAAATCCATCATAAAGATGACTAATTTCGATATTGATGGAAAATATTTAGTCTCATGTGTTTGAACGTAATCTGTCATAGATTTCCAAGGAATTGAATAAATTCATGTATTTAGAATTGTTCCAAAGAGATCTAAAGCAGCTGTAATGATGAATTTTTTTTCTGCTTGATATACATAATAAATAGCAATAAATGCTACTATAATAACAAATGAAAACTATTTATAAATGTTATCCTATTTTCTCTCTCCTCCTGTAAGTGTTACGAATTATGAAACTTTACAGATGGAGCCAAAACTTTTTGAGATCTATCTAGTCACAGTGTACTATTGTAGTCACTAAATTTACCATAATATCCAATGTTGTTTAAAATTATTTGTGATGTGAAATTTTTTTTAAAGAAGTGTTTATAATTTAATTTTCAAACTGGGATTATAGAATATTTCATATTAAAATTCATTTAATATTAATAAATATTATATCAAATAATATTTATGAATTTAGCTTGCTGAATGAGTTCTGTAATAAGCTCTTGACAGTGATTTGGTGAAATTTCATTTATTTTTGTCATTTCTCATCTAGTTTTTCGAAATGTTATTATAATTGGGGAAAAAACAGCATAAATTTTCAGTTGTATTATACTTATTATTAAGATATGTATTTATTTTAATAAAAAATTGAAGAAAATAAAAGTTATTGATTTCTTTACTGTGGCACTAATTGACTTGCATTATATTGTTGATGCAGCTCAAAAGAGAACATGGATTAAATAAATTTGGGATAATGTTTACATTTCCAATAAATAAAAAAAATATGTGAAGTATAAGTTTAAAATGTAAAAAAATTCATCTTTAATATACATAATCACACAGTTCGTGCAGACATTATACATTGAAAATGAATGTAACTATAATTGTAAAATCCTGCATACTATTCCAAGCCATGAATTATATATTAGTAAATACAATAAAATATTATAGACAGATTTTATATTTTAAATATGCTTTTCATGGATTAATTTTAAGTAATATGCAAAAATAGTTAAAGCACGGCCAGTGTGACATCTTTCAGTTTAAACTAAACTGCAGGCTGACGTGTGTACTCAAAGAGAATTACTTCGTCATCCCCCCCCTCTCCTTTTCCAAAAAAAAACACAAAAAAATTCTTTTTTTTAAAAAAGTATTTCTCTTATTGTACCCTTTTTTCTCTTTGAATTGAAATGCTTACTATTTCCCAGATCATTTTTATATTTGTGTATGCATTATGATAGTGTAAAATTTGTGTGTATGTTTCAAATTGTTCTGGGAATGAAATTTCAGTTCACTGTTTCATATTTCTCAAGAGGTTACATGTTTATTGTCCTGAATATCTGATAGCTGCAAATACTAACAATCATTTCTCTTTTAATTATGAAGTCATGATGCAAACATTCTTGGACTGATGTTTATAAGCAGATTTTTAACCTTCTCTGTAGAAGCATCCTATAGCATGACATGCTTCATGTATTTCGGTAGAGAGGTGATGTCTTCTGGTATTCAACAAATTAGTATGAACCATTTTTACAGTTTCTCTGCTAAAAGTACAAAAGCATCCATAATTACCTTATATTTCATGCTTAACATCAGACTGCCTAAAAATGCACAGTTTTCAACAGCAAAGGTTTATTTAAACATATTGCAGTGGTGTTTTTTTATTTTATTTTCAAAATGAATGAATCAGTAAAAATATAAATTTCATGGAATTTTTTAAATTAAAAATCCGATAGCTCGTGCAGATTTGGTAACACATATCCGACCACATCAATTTTTTAAAGCATATTCTTATAAATAATTTACATATTTCTAAGAAAATGCCTAGAGTGCTCCATTCGTTCGATTAAAAAGAGATGAAAAACCGGATTCTCTCACCACACCACTGAAGTTTTATAGCTCAGCCAGTGCCGATTTAAGCTGATTTCGGGCCCTGGGCGCAGAAGATCTACAGCAGGCATGTCAAACACGCGGGCCACTTGCGGCCCGCGGAGACATTTTATAAAATCAATCTTTAAGGTTTTTTTTTTTATTTTGAAATTTATTTCCGATAAACTTTTAAAAATTTACAGCATATTAACCTGTTATCTATTCTTGTTTTTAAAAAAATCCTATTTAATTATAGAAATAGCATTTAAGTGAAAATTATTTTTAATATTTTGTAAAAAAAATTTTTTATTTAATATTATTATAATAAATTAATTTTTAAATGCATTTATGAATATTATTTGTTATTGATTCCACTAGAATTCATTGTGTGTGCGACTTTTATATCTCTTTGATAGAAGTAGTTGGAATATTATTTTTTAAAATTTAAAATCCCTAAGATGGTCAAGACAAAATGTAGTGTTTACTCAATAGTTTGTGAATGAAAGTGGATTTGGGCTTTTATTCATATTAAAATAAAAAGTTATTTAGTAAAAACATAATCACAAACTTCAGGAACAAAGTAAGAAAATATAAACACTTTAATTTTCAAGAAAAATAGGAACTGGAATATTTTTATGCCCAAAGCAAAAATAAAATATTGTACCTGGCATGTAAAAACTGTAATTCAGTTGCTATGGGATATAATTTTAAAAGGCACGATGACACAAATAGAAAACTATGACAAATATATTGCAAAACTTTGTGACGACGGGTTGTCGGAATTGAAATCAACTCTTAAAAAATTTTTAAAAAATATGTATTCACTGCATTTGTTGAGTGAGGGAGAGGGAAAATTAACGTCTCACTGTTCAGCTACTCGAGAGCGTTTGGCGACGGACCATGGTCAAGTGACGTGGTCGACACCTGAGCTGGCACCCCCTCTTCTAACTTCCACACGACACCACGGGAGGACGTTTTAGCCTCAACATATTTAACGTGCATCGGCTTCATTGGTACACAGCTCAAACTCATGACTCGAGTTAGTTACTTTGTGTGATCGCAGTCACCTAAATTTTTTGAAGACAATATAACTGCAGTAAAAACTAGTTAAAATCGAAGGGAAAGAAATTTGTTGGAGGAGGTATTTAGAGCAATTACGGGCATGTATGTAGTTAAAAGTTTATAATACTGATAAAAAAACTAATTATTCTTTTCTTATTAGTTCTCATTTTAATTTTTTAATTTCGTAAAATTTGATACCGATATACCCTCTTACACTATTTTTCAATTGTCACAAAATTTTGTTGAGAATTTGGGGTGCAGCTTAGAATTGATGGCGGCTTAGATTCGAGTAAATACGGTATTATGTCTAACACAAATAAAAAAAAACAAGTGTAAGTTTCTGTAACCAGCAGAGGTGATGAAATAGTCGAGTCATGTATTATGCATCATACATATTTTTGATGCATTTAAAGAAGTTTTGAGACGAAGTGTTCCTTTGCGGGTGGGGGAGTTGGTTTGTCTTGCAACTGATAGCGCTTCTACCGTGACCAGTATTACGAAAGGAGCAACGAAATTAAAAGAGTGAAGGAGTGATTTTGGGGTTTATTGGCGCAAGAGCCGATTTCGGCTATACTGCGCCAAACATTTGTTTTAATACCTGTGGTCTAGAGGGGAAGAGATTAAGAAAGAATGAATTGAATGACAAGAAAGAGGGTCGAAAATAGAGAAGGATCACTAGGGTACCCCGGGTTCGCGAAATTAAAAGAAACACGCAAACAACAGGGTAATGATAATTTTAAATATTTTCATTGTATTATTTCCTTGCAAGTACTGTTCTTGGACATGAACTATGATATATTGGACTTGTTTTAAAGTAGTCAGTAAAATTGAAAGCTATATTTGAGCATGTAGACTTTAGCAACATCGATTTGCTTCATTTCTGGAAGATAAAGAATGGGAATTTATCGGTCAACCATATTATACGAAAATGGATTTCGAGTCATAAAGTGTTAAAACGCTTGTTTAATTTTCTCGAGGGAATCATTATTGTCTTGGAAACAAAGAAAAAATTATGAGTGTTCTGAATTGAAAGATGAGAATATATGAAAGAAGAAAAAGATGCTGAATTAAAAGATGAAAGAAGAAAATGATGCTGAAGGAATGGCTTTCTCAGTTAATCTTACAAATCAACTTAACTTAAGCTTCAAGGCAAAAATCCTTTTGTTACAATGCTAATTGATATTAAAGCTTTCAAACAAAAATTATTACAGACAAATTATTACAAAGAGAAAGCATCTCTCTTTGAAAGCTTTCAAAATCTATTGATTAAATCGCTTAAATTAAAATTTACAGAACATTCTCACCAAATTTAATTGTTAAAGATGGAATTCGATCGAATATTTTCTAAATTTAAAAAGTTTTGAATTACCAATTTCATTTCTTAACTTCACCTCTATCTGTCGATATTGAAATTGTTGATGAAAAGTTACAAATAGAATTAATTGAAATCTATTGTGATTCTTTGTTCAAGCAAAAATGTTTTGAAGTTGAAGCTCTAAATTTTTCAACACATATTCATCTGTAGATCGGATTCTTAAAATGTTATCATTTGTTACGCGTATAATGAATGGCTGTGTTTGGAAGCATTTATTTATGCAATAAACTCATAAAAAATAACAAAAATTCTGAAAGGTCAAGATTAAATGATAAACATTTATCATCATTTTTTTAAAAATTACATCAGCTCAATATGTTCAACCAAGTTTTGATGACTTGCATTGAGAGAAAACTTCTAAAAGAAATATATTTCATCTAAAAGAAATATAAAATAAAATTTCATATTATAACTTTTGTTTATTTTTTTATAAAACACGTATAGTTCAAAAAATAAAAGGAAATATTATAAACGATTATGTATGTATAGTATATAATACATTGAGTTTTATAAATAAGAATATAATCATTTTAAAAATCCTATTTTATTAATTTTTTGAACATTGAGAACATGCGGCCCTCAACTTAATATAAAATAGTTCATGTGGGTGATATCAAATGAGTTTGACATGCCTGATCTACAGGCTCCCTTGGCACTAAAGGATCGAAATTTATAACCAGAAAATCTGGTTAAGTCCTGCTTATCCGGTTCCCTGGGTGCCCGATGCACAAACCGGCACTGAGCTCAGCATCATGGATCATGCAGCAACCTTCATTGCACCAAACAATTGGTGAAATCGAATTTCCAACCTGTGATATGACTTGAGCATGAAACTATTGATTCAAAAACAGTTATAACATGTTTAAAAAAAGGTACCATTTTTTTAAAGAATTTTAATTGAATGCAGTAATTGTTTCTAAAAGCGTAATTATGTGAAACTTGTCATTTATGCTTTGATTACGATAATTTTTAGGGTTTGCAATCGAAAATCGCTCTCCGAGCCAAGTTCGAGAATTATAACATCTCTCTGCTTTCGCGTCCATTTAAATGCGATTGAGTTGAGTTGTACTTTTCCTGCTGATACTGATTTAGTTGTGTGGTTAGTAAAAATAACTTTTTATATCTATCATGTTACTTTTGTAGTTCTGTTTTATATTAGCTCTATAATTTCATAAAACGTGAAGGGGCTAAAAGCTGTTAAAAAGGATAGGTTTCCTGTATCTATATATTTCTCTGGCACCACACAGGTAAAAGAAATGTAAATTTGTCTTTAAGATATGGCAACGCAATGAGCGGAGTCCTTTGTTGTCGAAATTCGCTTTTGTTTTGAAAGTGTCAAGTTTTTGTGTATTAAATCTGATGCTTTGGAAACTCTTTTCCTCTGTTTACCATGACCGTTTTCAGAAATATTACTTTTTGCATATTAATCAGTGGATGTCTTTGAAAGCTGTCTGCGTTTCTGTCGGCAGAGTAGATGAGAGAAGGGAATGGTCGTGAAAATTTTGTAAGTTATATCTCCTGACCACACTATTTAGATTTTGTGTTAAATCGTTTTGAACAACTTAATAATTATTTCTTTTCAGCGTTTCTCTTTGTACAAATTAAAAAAATACATGTAGTTGTGTTTGTTAAACATCCATTTGCACTAGATGAATTATTAAAATTTTATATTTGTTTACTTTTTATGATTTGTCTGTTTCGACTGTGCTGTACAGTATTACTTTTTATATTCAGTTTCTATTTATCTTCGGTTTTCGGCCCTCTGTCCTTTTATTTATTTATTTTTTTAAATATTCCAAAATTTATTAGTTCTTTGATGTCTAATATTAGTAAGTTGTACATAATTTTTACTTTATAAAATTTACTGTCTGTTTTAGGTTGTCTTCTTTGGAAGTGACTAAAAAACTCGAAATTGGCTAAGGAGTTGACATATCTCAAAGTTCATTTGAGTTATGATGGCCTGGATCAGAATATTCATTTTAACCTTGCACAAGTTACATGGTAATTTTTTCTCTTGACTCTTTTTATAGCTTAAAGTGCCATCCAATATTAACCACAAAATTTAATGAATAGCTGATGAAATAATAAATATGGGGACATTTGATCTGATATTTGATACCACTTATGCAGCATGCATTTCTGATCACATCACTGTACTCTTTCTGAATTAAGAGTTATTTAAAAAATTGGAAAGATAAACGTTTAGTGTCCTGCTAAGGGAAAAATAGAGGATGGATAAAAGTACTTCATGGAGAAATTGCATGCTTGCCCGTACTGTATTTCAGAAGAGGTGTTGAATTTTGCTATATGCTTCAGACACTTTTGACAGTCATTTTCCTAAAAAACATTATTGCGTGGTTTGGGTTTTACCTGATCTTCATGTGATGATAGGTGGTGTATTCTAAAATTTAATTAATATATTTATGTGAAAACATGAACTTTAAAGTTAATGGTTTTATTTTTTTGTTTATAGATATGTGAAAATTCTTATTATTTTTCAATATTTCATAAAACATTTTGTCTCTACTTCTAACGTGAAAAGGCATTTTAATGGGTTTCTCTGAATTTGTGAATTATAAAAAATGTTATTTAATTACAATGTATAATTATGGAAAAAGAATGATTAATCTTTAAGATGTTTAAACCTTTTGTATTCTTATTCTTTGTTCTCCAATCATATGCACTTTGGTATGTTCATGAAGTTTTAAATTTTGCATATCAGAAAATTCTCTAAAGTAAAGTAGTCTTGCTTTATGCATATTACATGGAATTTTTCCAAGCCTGTACTTAACACACCAAAATGCTTCCATTTTAGCTTTGCAACCGTTTCTCAGAGGAAATGTGAGGTGCAGATGAACAATTACTACCTTTCCAGTCCTGAAAAACTGTTTCACTCTAACTGGAACTGTTTAAGTATGTGTGAGTAAATAAAAATACCATTTTGAAACATCTTCTATTTGTAGTTTTTATTGTTTGCTTTAAGATTCAAAGGAGTATAAAAATGTGTGTTTTGGTTTGGATTGATAATTTGATGGTAGAAAACTTAATTGTTCTTAGCAACAATGTTTTTTATAATTATCTTATGATATCAATCAATCATAATAATATATTTCTAGATAATGCTTAAAAATAATGGCATTTGTGTTTGAACCCTAAAAGGATTTCGCGTGAAATGTCATTTATATATTCTTATGGGATGAAAGAAAAGGAAGTAAAGAGTTTATAAAATTTGAGTTGCAGTATCATAATTTAAATAGGAAATAATACTGTCTGTAGAATGTTAAACTGACATGCAGTAACTAGTGAAATTTCTATAAATTAAAAAAGTACAGATTTATTTTAAACATTGCATTATTATTGTGACAATTCTTTATATATTTGATTCGGTTTCTTTAAATACATGTGAAATTCAGTTGTAAATATTTCTATAAAGCCTCTTTAAATCAATTTGAAATACTACTCACTAATTATCTTCCTTTTTGTTCCTGTATTTGTTTTCTATAGATTTCGATGGCCCTTCAATGTCTCCTTCCATCTCATTGAGCAGTTCAGTGTTAACAGTTTTTATGTAATATTACTCTGAGTTTATCAGAAACAGATTTGGGATCATGTTGACGTATTTAATTGTTCTGTAATATTAGAAATTTGCTTTACTGTGACAAATCAAACATTGACAATAAAAAAAAATAGTGTAAAGGAACACTGATAGCACTGAGTTTCTTTATTTGTTTAGTGTTCTCCTAAAAATAAAAGAATGTGTTAATATTCATTACATCAACAATGTCCTATGCTAAGCGTTGGGGAAGTTTTTGTTTCATCCAAAACATTTGTTCCTGTTGGATAAGAAAATGTTAAGACATGCATTTCTTCTTTTGTATTTAAGAATTTTCATCTTTTGATAAAACTGAAATTCCATAAAGTTTATCATGTCTAGTTTTATGCATCTGACAGGTTTTTATGAAATATTTTATGTCTTTCAATTTATCTTATTTTCATTTAATACAGCCATAATTTCTGTTGAGTTATGTCTCTTCTTTCAAGCATTACTCAACATGTTCTAAAACTCATTGCTACATTGATTAATAAAGGTATTATACATTCCCATTATCATACCACTGGAAATTTAATAAGCTGTGAGAATTTTTAAAAACTGGGCTTTTCAAAATTAATGAAATGTGAAATATATAACTGTCTCTCCATGTGTTGAAATATTTCACCCTATGAAAAGAAACATCTAAATATGATTCTCTTATTAATTAAACCCCTGGAATGGTTCAACATGTATGTTAAATTTTTATTTGTTTTCAATTCCCCCCCCCTTACATGTTCTGAAACATATTTTGAATTACCTGCTTTGGTATTTAATTTGGTCTATATTTTTGAGGATCATACACCTTGTTTTTGATTACACTCCTATAAAATATATCATGAAATGTGATTATATTTCTCTCAAAAAATTTCTATTGATGTACATTGTTTTCCTTCTCTAGTTTAAAGATTTTGTGTTATGCCTGTTTCTAATTTTTCCATCATATGATTCATCAAATTATTCTAAAGAATATGATAAGAAATATTAGCAAAATATTGATGGTAATGTGCATTAAAAACCTTGTTGTAAGAATTATAACTTAAAAAGTATCTTTCATTTGTAATTTATTTTTTACATAGAAATTCCAATGAGTATAAAAGCGTGTTCTGTCCTTCATTTAGACTGATAACTTGATGTGAAAAACTAAACTTGTCAATAAAGCATTCATAATTAACATAAAATACAAAGAAACATAATGCGTTCCCTCAGTAAAAGTAAAAAAGGGATTAGTTATTCAACTGTAAAAGAATATCTTGAATTATCATCTGTGTTCTGATTCATTTAAAAAAAATGAGTGAAAAGTTTTCATTTGAGAATTGCTGTAAATACATAAGTATTTATAAAAAGTAATTAAGAAGATATGAGTGGGAGAATTGTGACAATTTGAAAATTGAAAAATGTAATGCACAAAAAGAATGGGATCTGTTTTTGAACAGTTGTGAAAGATATAGTTGATGTTTTTGAGGACTTGTTATTTCTTCATAATTTACTGCTTTAATAGGAAGCTCTTTGCTGAGTTTCTAAGGTTCGTAGGTGTGTTAAGAATTTTAATATTTTGACAAGCTTCTGTGCATATTAAAAAAAGCGCAGCTAGTAAAGCATTTCTTTTTTTCAAAAGGACTTTTAATATATATAAAATGAAGTTTTCATGCATTATTGAAAGAACACATTAATTAGAAATGGAATGAGTAAAAAAAAAAAAAAATATATTTTTAAACTTGCCCCCCCTACCAGGAGGAAGAAAATATATAATTTAATTGAAAAGAGGGCTGTTATATATAATTATGTATGTGTATTCAAAGGAGTTTAACATTGTAGCAGGAATATTGAAAGCAAATGATTTTAAGATTCCTCAAAAGTTTGTGTTTAGATGTGATGTGTCATTGCTTTATTAATTACAGTAATTAGGATCAAAGGTATATGGGAGACTTTTTGAAGGTGGGGATAATGTGTTTCCCCCACAACGCAAGTCACTAGAAAGCATTTTAGTTGTATAGCTTCCCTGAAGTGCATGTGTTTTTATTGTATTTCATCTTATTTATGAATTGACATTTATTATAATTATATCTTAAATAAAGGTTAAAATATATTTTTCCTTTCAGAATGTTACTGTCCAAATGATCCCGTTTAAAGAAAAAAGTTTGCTGGAATTGCATGTGGAACTCAGAAATTTTATCAAGTGAGTGAAATATTTTAATTCCGTTTAAATTAACATGCCTTTGATGAAAAGTTTTTGAATTTTAAAAAATCCACATTAAATGTTAAATAATAGATACATGTTTGAAGATGCATGTGTTGAATAATAATTTTTATTTTAAATTTAGCTATAACCAACAAATTATGTTTTGTCCTTTATCTTGATTGGTTTTTCATTGAGATAATTTCTGGGGGTGAAAATGCTTAGTATAAAAATGCATCATAAATTAGAAAATGTGTAACATTGTATCAGTGTTATTTTGATGTATTTTTATACATAATTAAAATATCTGGAATATGCATCGAACCGGGAGGAAGTAATTTGATGCATCAGACTACTGTGATTCATGGAAGGGTAATGAAAGGCTCACCTGGTAATTTAGTACCTTGGTCAAGTGACTTTGATGCCACCTGAGCTGGCACACCATCTCCAAACTACCACACCACTCCAATGAGAGGACTTTGAGCCACTGTAGGTTTAACTTGCATCAGCCCCTCTACACGGCGGGTGTTCAGTGGCACTAAATGTTGAACTGATGACACGCTTGCCATGAGTTTGTAACCATAACCACTAGACTTGAAATGAATTTCTCCTAAATTATATAAACTCACATATTTCTGATAATTCTCCTCTATTAGATAAAATATTTGGCAGGTGCATTTCTAAAATTCCTTTTAACTGTAGCATCATATTCATATTTAGTGCTGACGAAAAAATATTATGCATGAATAGCACTTTAAATTCAAAATTTTTATCAGGGTTTTATATTTTTTTCTGCCGTTCATTAAAAAAACCCCATTTACTGAGGGTTTGTTTACAGAATATAATATATGAAAATTTTTAAACTAATTAAAATCATTTCACCACTATTTTCAAGCATTTTATAAGTTATTAAATTGTCCCCAATTACCATTCTGGGCAGAAGAAAATTGTTTGGCCAGATCAAAAACTTATCATGCATTGCAGAATACCACAGGATAATAATGACTTAGAATTTTTGAATAAATAATTTGGAGATACAACATGTTTTATTAAATTGAAGCAAGGTATTTGGAATTCATCTCTCCTTTTCTTGTCATTATTTTCTAGATTTGTCCTAAATTTGTGTGTGTGTAAGCTTATGTGTATTCCCAAAACAGTACAAGTAAATAGAATGCATAGTTTGTGTAGCTTCCTTAAGGAAGGAATTGTTTTGAAATATATCTCATTAATCTATTATGAACACATGTTGAAAAACGCTGTTAATATATAAGCATATTTTCCACTTGAAATAATGTTTTTTAAGAGTGGTTTATTCATATATCCCACTTGAAAGAGGAAGGCTCCTAATATATATATCTGGAGTGGCATACTGAATACAGGAATTTCATCAAGCAAGTATATAAATAGTTTTGTTATTTCCCATGCATAAACATGCCTTGGAATAATTTTTAATACTCTGCAGAAAGTGCTTCATAGCTTAAAAGGTGAATTTCTACATATTCTAGTGCTGAATAGTAATTTTTATTTAAAATTGTGACTTCATCAAAAAATCGTTTTTCCTTACCTTCAGCTTGATTTTATTTTTGGATTGCTCTTTATTTCAGGTGAAACAATTTTAGTGTCATTAATTTCAAAATTTAAAACTAAGTATCACACATTTATTGTAGGTTTGATGTATTTTATTTGTAATTCAAATGGTTTGGATTCTGATTCAGAAGAGGGAGAAAAAGTAATTTGAAGACATTGGAGAATTGCGAGAAGCTGGACTGTAATGAAAAGATATAATCCTTATCCTGAATGTTTTTAAAATTTTGGCTGTTAAAATATATTTGAAAGGGAAATTTCATGTTTCTTTCCTTCTATTTAAGGAAATGTTATGTTTGAATCACTCCTAAAGTTGTATTTTTAAGTACTGAAATGTTACAAATCAATAAAAGGTGTTTCTGGAATAGCTTTCTGTAATTTCAGGTGAAGTGTATTTCTTCTAATTATATATTTTCATATTTATGTTAATTCTGCTTTTTTAGATAAAATATATGTGGAGGGCATTTGACAAACACTTTTTTTTATTGTATGGTAGCATTCATATTATGCAATGGAAAACAAAAATGCTGATGAAATAATGAATCCCAGGTTCAATCCAAAAGTTTTTTTTTATCAAGTGTTAATATTTTTTTCTTCCACATTTTAATATATCTTCATTCAATATTTTAAATTCAGTATCACTGCTATTTTCATGCCTTTTATGAGTGATTGAGCTGTCTCTAATAAGCAGTCGAATGAAAGAAAGTTGTTTGACCACCTCAGAAAGCTATAATGCGTTGCATATTGCAAAGAGATAATGATGCCTCCTAATATATTTATAATTAATTTTAAAACATACTATTTTTAATTACATTGAAGCAAGATATTTCAAGTTTATCCCTATTTTTTTTATGCAATTATTCTGTCTGTATTTTCTGGATTTATCCTAAATTTGTAAGCTTATATATATTCCAAAAGGCAGTACAAGAGAATCGTACGACTAATTTGTGTAGCTTCGCTCAGTTAAAAGTTCTAGGAAATATATTTCATTAATGGTAGTACAGTGGTCTTCGAACTTTTTTATCAATCTAAGGAACCTTTAAACTGTGAGGTGTTTCTGAAGAAACTCATTCCACACACACACACAGATATAAAAATATATCTTAAAATAATATTTTAAAAAAATCTACATGTTATAGGTATCTTAAGACAATTAGAAAAAAGTGTTGTATTTATTATAAAATAGTTTCAATGTCATTTTTTAATATAACTTACTTTTTAATATTAGTTTATTATACACATACATTGTAATTAGTAAGTGGGATATGTGTTTTCATTTTCTCTTACACAAACTGTCAAATTCTAGGTCTATTGAAATTACCCATCTTTGCATTTCATATTGCACATTTGTTTTTATATTTAATTTTTGTAGCCTTTTTACTTCTAAATTTGTATCCTTGAGGCATTACAAATCAATAAAAGGTGTTTCTTGGATTGTTTCCCTCAATTGCAGGTGAAAAGAAATGTATTTTTTCTAAATTATATTTTTTTTGCATTTGTGGTAATTGTGCTTTTTTAGACAAAATATGTGTAAAGGGCAATTGCCAAACACTTTTTTAAATGCAAAATAGTATTTTTGTTATGCTCTGCAAAAATGTTGCTGAGGAATCCCAGGTTTAATTCAAAACTTTTTATCCAGAGTTTATATTTTTCTCCCATATTTTAACATCATTTCACCACTCTATTCATGCATTTTACTAATTAAGTTATAGCCCTTCTGAACACAAGAAAGTAGCTTGACCATGTCAAAAAGCTAAAATGCATTGTACAATACCAGAAGATAATAATATCCCATAATTTTTTCTAATATAAATTCCAAAATGTACTACATTTAGTTAAACTGAAGCAAGATATTCCAAGTTTATCCCTATTTTTTTGGTCATTATTCTGTCTTTATTATCTGAATACATCCAAAATCTCTAAGCTTATGTACTGCCAACGCACAATACAACTAAATAGAATGTGTTTTTTGTACTGTTTCTGTCCACTAGAATTGCTTTGAAATATGAGGCTTTTAATTTTGTGCATTAACATACTCATTAAATCTCTCTTTTTTTTAAAATTATAAATGCATAGTATAAGGGAAATTGAGGAATAATTTTTTTTTCAAGAGAAGGGTTTATTCATATTACCCCTAGAAGGTACTAATAATCATGTGGAATTGTGTATTGAATTTAAATTTTTATGGTGTGCATATTTAATATTTTTATCCTTATATACAAACAAGCCTTTACAAAAAAGTTTAGGAATTTCAAAAAGAATCCACAGTAAAATCAATGATGCTGTGGCGAATATTAATTTTTATTCCAAATTTCAGTTTCAACAATATTATTCTTGCTTTTCTAATTATTTCTGTTTATGTGGTTTTCTATTTTTGCGAGTTTATGTGTAATAAAAAAAATGTAGTTGTTCACTTATTTGGATTTTAAAGCTTAATAACATATTCTCACCACTCTAGTAATGGGTTTTATAACTTAAAAAAATCTTGAATACGAAATATAGAGTAAGAAAAATGGTTTTCCTGCCTGAGAAACTAGACAGTCTTTTTAGAATAATTAAAAATATAATCCGTTTTTTTTAGGGGTAAAAAAATTGATTACATAATAGCAGAAAATTGATATTCATAGTTTTGTCCCTTGTTTCATTATAAATTATTTCATTCTTTTATAAATATTTTTTATTTACTGGAAGGGGAAAAGTAGCTCTACTTTTAAAAGTAGGTTTTACAACCATGTATTGTATGATTTAAGTGCACTGAGATACGATTTATTCACAAATTTTGCTATTGCTGAAGCAATTTAGTATGTATATATCTTGTCTGAAAGATTGTATTAGTTTTAAGCAATGTTTTCTTTTTTCAGTTTCCTGAGAAAATTTTAATATTTGTCCCTATGGGGAATTCTTTTCAATGAGATATTGCTAGAAACTCATGCTCTTTCTCAATGTATGTTCTTCCTAGGAATATTACTATTTTTTCAAAGATGCATGCTCATATTTTTGATTGTCTCCTTTAGGCAGTGTGAATCCCCTATTTCATTATAATTTCTATCATTGTAGTTCTTATACAAATTTAAAAGTATAGAAATTGTTTCTGTGTAAAATTTCTTGAAGTATGAACTATCATTTCATGCAATTGCTGAAGCAGAGAAATTCAAAAAATATTGTTTTGTTAATATTTTACCTGAAAATCCATCATAAAGATGACTAATTTCGATATTGCTGAAAAATATTTAGTCTCATGCGTTTGAACGTAATCTGTCATAGATTTCCAAGGAATTGAATAAATTCATGTATTTAGAATTGTTCCAAAGCGATCTAAAGCAGCTGTAATGATGAATTTTTTTTCTTCTTGAAAAAAATAATGAAATAGCAATAAATGCTACTATAATAACAAATGAAAACTATTTATAAATGTTATCCTACTTTCTCTCTCCTCCTGTAAGTGTTACGAATTATGAAACCTTACAGATGGAGCCAAAACTTTTTGAGATCTATCTAGTCACAGTGTACTATTGTAGTCACTAAATTTACCATAATATCCAATGTTGTTTAAAATTATTTGTGATGTGAAATTTTTTTTAAAGAAGTGTTTATAATTTAATTTTCAAACTGGGATTATAGAATATTTCATATTAAAATTCATTTAATATTAATAAATATTATATCAAATAATATTTATGAATTTAGCTTGCTGAATGAGTTCTGTAATAAGCTCTTGACAGTGATTTGGTGAAATTTCATTTATTTTTGTCATTTCTCATCTAGTTTTTTGAAATGTTATTATAATTGGGGAAAAACAGCATAAATTTTCAGTTGTATTATACTTATTATTAAGATATGTATTTATTTTAATAAAAAATTGAAGAAAATAAAAGTTATTGATTTCTTTTCTGTGGCACTAATTGACTTGCATTATATTGTTGATGCAGCTCAAAAGAGAACATGGATTAAATAAATTTGGGATAGTGTTTACATTTCCAATAAAAAAATATGTGAAGGATAAGTTTAAAATGTGAAAAAATTCATCTTTAATATACATAATCACACAGTTCGTGCAGACATTATACATTGAAAATGAATGTAACTATAATTGTAAAATACTGCATACTATTCCAAGCCATGAATTATATATTAGCAAATACATTAAAATATTATAGACAGATTTTATATTTTAAATATGCTTTTCATAGATTAATTTTAAGTGATATTCAAAAATAGTTAACGCACGGCTAGTGTGACATCTTTCAGTTTAAACTAAACTGCAGGCTGACTTGTGTACTCAAAGAGAATTACTTCGTTTTTTTCACAAAAAAATTTCTTTTTTTTTTAAAGTATTTCTCTTATTGTATCCTTTTTTCTCTTTGAAACGAAATGCTTACTATTTCCCAGGTCATTTTTATATTTGTGTATGCATTATGATAGTGTAAAATTTGTGTGTATGTTTCAAATTGTACTGGGAATGAAATTTCAGTTCACTGTTTCATATTTCTCAAGAGGTTACATGTTTATTGTCCTGAATATCTGATAGCTGCAAATACTAACTATCATTTCTCTTTTAATTATGAAGTCATGATGCAAACATTCTTGGACTGATGTTTATAAGCAGATTTTTAACCTTCTCTGTAGAAGCATCCTATAGCATGACATGCTTCATGTATTTCGGTAGAGAGGTGATGTCTTCTGGTATTCAACAAATTAGTATGAACCATTTTTACAGTTTCTCTGCTAAAAGTACAAAAGCATCCATAATTACCTTATATTTCATGCTTAACATCAGACTGCCTAAAAATGCACAGTTTTCAACAGCAAAGGTTTATTTAAACATATTGCAGTGGTGTTTTTTTATTTTATTTTCAAAATGAATGAATCAGTAAAAATATAAATTTCATGGAATTTTTTTAATTAAAAATCCGATAGCTCGTGCAGATTTGGTAACACATATCCGACCACATCAATTTTTTAAAGCATATTCTTATAAAATATTATAAATAATTTACATATTTCTAAGAAAATGCCTAGAGTGCTCCATTCGTTCGATTAAAAAGAGATGAAAAACCGGATTCTCTCACCACACCACTGAAGTTTTATAGCTCAGCCAGTCCCGATTTAAGCTCATTTCGGGCCCTGGGCGCAGAAGATCTACAGCAGGCATGTCAAACACGCGGGCCACTTGCGGCCCGCAGAGACATTTTCCAAAATTTGTTACATTTTATAAAATCAATCTTTAAGGTTTTTTTTTTTATTTTGAAATTTATTTCCGATAAACTTTAAAAAATTTACAGCATATTAACCTGTTATCTATTCTTGTTTTTAAAAACATCCTATTTAATTATAGAAATAGCATTTAAGTGAAAATTATTTTTAAAATTTTGTAAAAAAAATTTTTTCATTTAATATTATTATAATAAATTAATTTTTAAATGCATTTATGAATATTATTTGTTATTGATTCCACTACAATTCATTGTGTGTGCGACTTTTATATCTCTTTGATAGAAGTAGTTGGAATATTATTTTTTAAAATTTTAAAATCCATAAGATGGTCAAGACAAAATGTAGTGTTTACTCAATAGTTTGTGAATGAAAGTGGATTTGGGCTTTTATTCATATTAAAATAAAAAGTTATTTAGTAAAAACATAATCACAAACTTTAGGAACAAAGTAAGAAAAATAAACACTTTAATTTTCAAGAAAAATAGGAAATGGAATATTTTTATGCCCAAAGCAAAAATAAAATATTGTACCTGGCATGTAAAAACTGTAATTCAGTTGCTATGGGATATAATTTTAAAAGGCACGATGACACAAATACAAAACTATGACAAATATATTGCAAAACTTTGTGACGACGGGTTGTCGGAATTGAAATCAACTCTTAAAAAAATTTTAAAAAATATGTATTCACTGCATTTGTTGAGTGAGGGAGAGGGAAAATTAACGTCTCACTGTTCAGCTACTCGAGAGCGTTTGGCGACGGACCATGGTCAAGTGACGTGGTCGACACCTGAGCTGGCACCCCCTCTTCTAACTTCCACACGACACCACGGGAGGACTTTTTAGCCTCGACATATTTAACGTGCATCGGCTTCATTGGTACACAGCTCAAACTCATGACTCGAGTTAGTTACTTTGTGTGATCGCAGTCACCTAAATTTTTTGAAGACAATATAACTGCAGTAAAAACTAGTTAAAATCGAAGGGAAAGAAATTTGTTGGAGGAGGTATTTAGAGCAATTACGGGGCATGTATGTAGTTAAAAGTTTATAATACTGATAAAAAAACTAATTATTCTTTTCTTAT
>BMAO01016304.1:0-22080 GCA_019973975.1 Trichonephila clavata | reverse complement strand
ATCAAGCAATTAAAATGAAAACA
This sequence comes from Trichonephila clavata, assembly GCA_019973975.1. Taxonomy (NCBI): domain Eukaryota; kingdom Metazoa; phylum Arthropoda; class Arachnida; order Araneae; family Nephilidae; genus Trichonephila; species Trichonephila clavata. The sequence continues at coordinate 22,057 of BMAO01016304.1, read as the reverse complement.
CAATTTTTATATTTGGAAATCTGATTTATTTTAATCAGAATTTTATTCCAATTATCATTTTAAGAAATAAAACAAATGTATGTATTATTTGATTTAAATGAGGAAGAATTTTTTATATAGTTTTAAAATCTCTCCTTAAGTGTTTTTAGTTATATCTAATTAATGAATTTTTAATGAACGTAGATTTTAGTTTTGAGGTATTTAAAGAAAAATAAGAGGTATTGACATTTCAAACAGGATAAGTTTGAATCACTCACGTCAAATGAAAAATGTGTCAACCTTCTATGGAGAAATCATTTAAGATAATCTTTTGGATCTCCTATTTTACTAAACATCTTTGTTATTCAATTCTGATAACATGTGGTAAGAATGAGGATGATTTAAGTTATAGTATGACTTTTCATTAAGCATTTAAATATCTTTCAAAGAGCATACAATAATTGCCAATCTGGCAGTTGTTTTATCAAGACAAACTTGGATAAAGTCACAGCAGTGCTAGTTTGATATCACTGTGGGCATGCGCGGAGTTGTTGTTTATGTTCGTCAATAATATTACAATATGGTTACCTTGATATTTTATCATCTGGCGATGTGATGTTGCCATAGAGGTAACGTATATTAGAAATAATTAACTTTTTCATTTATATTCATTATTAATTTTTATATTATGTAAATATTTTATTTATAATAAAATGTAAAAATACAGTTATTACATGAAATAATCATATAATATTTTTTTTCATTATTTATCAATATTTTTTATATTTTTTTATAAATATAAAACATATACTGCATAATAATATTATTACATGTAACTTTTTTATTATATTATATTTATATTCATTATTGATTGATTGATCTTGGTTATTCTCAATCTCTTCTAATATTCTTCATTTGAAATATATTTCAAAGTATTTCAAAACAATTCTTTCAAATCATCTCCTGGCGATTTTTTTACTGCTAGGCTGCCATCTGGACTTCCATTCCAGTGACAACAAACGCTGCTTGGCATGATTCCTTTATCACACCAAGTTGCTCTTGGTGCCTTGCCCGTGATATCAAACTAGTTCCAAGTTTAAATCTGAAAATGCTTTTGATAAATTTGGCTGACAATTGAGAAATTTCAAAACTAGCTTCTGTAACATTACTACAAATATTCATTTAATTTATCTTTGCTTTGTTTTCATCCAATTAATCACTGAGCTCTTGTGAAAGCTTTTTTATCTTCTCTTTAGTAACACTACATTAATGATCTGTCATGTTGTATTGCATTTTAAAAATCAGCATTCCATTTATATACAGCCTAGGTTTAAATGTTAAGGACTCAAATGTTTTTTCAATTCAAGATAACTTTACTCTGCAGCAATGACTAATTGTGATATTTATCGCATGCAGCAGATCATTTGGAGAAGAGCAACGGCGGACATCATTCGGACATCGTTGTTTCTACATTTCGGTACACTACATTCGGTATGAATCATTCATTTAAGTGAAGCATATTTAAAAAATACAAATTGGTTTTAGGTGCATTTTAATAATATGGGTCAATTTGACCCAGACAGGTAAAATGTCACTTTTCCTCATGTTGGTTTAAAAAATATCTACGACTCTGAAAGTGTTGCATATTAAAGAAATGCATGTGTTTGTGGAGTGCGTAACATTGAAACAATAAGAGTCAAAATCTGCTCCAGATATCAAAAGGTCAATTTTGGAAATGAGTCAGTTTTACCTTAGCAAGGTTATGTTGTAGTGGATGAATGATACAAGTGAAATAAAAGTAACTATATCTATTGAATTATGAATAATCCTGCTCAGAGATTTATTATAATTATACTGATGAATTTATTCAAAATATTTTTTTAACTTTTAATGGTATTTACCACATGAAAAAATGACTCGAATCAATCTGTCTTATAAATATTGCTTATGCCCAAATTATTTCTTTAGGTCTGATCCCAAAGATTATGCCTTAAAACAGATAGTAGGAACTGGTATATCCATGTCTGCTTGCAGAGAAATTGCTGTAAGTCTGAGAATTGCTGTTCTTTTAATTGTTTTTAATGCACCACAAGCAGTGGTTTTTTTTATGTTATAACATTTTAAATTAAAGGATTTTTAATGGGAATTTCCCGCAGAATTTCTGGCAAAATGTTTGAAAAATTTGGGTACTTATGTATTATTTAGCAAACCAATTTCATCAAATCAAAAGACAATGCCACAATATGCAAAGTACCCCTAAGAATAAAGTTTTTTCGCTTTAGGAAACCCATCAATTGTTTCAAAATCTTCCTTTTCAAAATTTTTAATTCTTTATACATGTATTTTTAGTTGAATATTATTCTTTTTATTTAAATGGTATGATTTTGTGTTGTTTTTACCAGTCTTTCTTCTCAGAATATAGAATAATAATAAATCACCTTCCAATTAAGAATTACTAGAGAAAGTTAAATAAAGAGATTATTAAGGCTTAAAAATGTATTATGTATATTGTCACAGATTGAAATAACCACATGGTTAGGCTTAACACGTATTTAATAAAACGGAGCACTCTCTTCAACTGGAGGGACCAGCTTTTATATACCTAGAAGAATATTTGAGAAATAACTGGCATATGTGTGCCCGCTACATCTGATTTACATATGTACAAGAAATATCTGAATATAGTAGAGAAAATTCTAATATCAACCAGATTCCAGAGTAATAAAAAAATAACATTTTTAAATTAAAACTCCAGTCTTTGGATGAAGACGCACTGGTTGGAATTCAAACAAGGTATCGACGGACCTCCAGTCCAGTGCTCTAACAACTGAGCTACGGTGAATGATATCAATTCTTCCTTTATGCAGCAATATAATAACTTCTGTTGAATATGTTCTAGAAATTCTTGCTTGTTTGAATTTTGTGCATATATTTATTTTAACTGTATTAATTATAAGAGTTGGGAAGTGAGTACAAAATTTAACTACTGATTTTTATTCATGATGTAAAAATGTGTTTAAGTTTTTGATATCCAAGCACTACCATTTAGCTTTTGATTATACAGAAAATCATTCTTATTACAACCACCTCTTGATTTAAAAAGGACAGGTCTTAAATTTCTAAATTCTTTCATGAATTTCAAGTCTGTAAGTCTAATAGTTCGAAAATGGAAAATTTCATCTGTAACACCAATTAACCTCTCGCAACCTTCCTTGAAAGAAAATTTCTGTGAAACCTGCTCTTTGCGGATCTCTTCTCAGCAAAAGAATCGTGTGTTAGATATAAGTCTGTATGTCTAATAGTTCAGAAATGAGAATTTTTTTATGTTTTATGTCTTGTAACCCCTTTTTGAAGTTGATTTTCATAAAACTTGTTCTTAGCAGATCTCCCCTCGACAAAAGAAACATGCTTGCCAAATTTCAAGTCTGCAAGTCCAATTTTTGAAAGATAGAAAATTGTTCATTTGTAACACCCATTTAACCTCTCTCAACCCCCCCCCCCCTGGAGACCCATTCTTAGCAGATCTCTACTGAGCGAGAGAAGTGTGCTTACAAATATCAACACTGTAGGTCAAACAGTTTTAAACAGGAATATTTTATCTCCCCTCCCTAGCCTCCTGCAATCTTCCTTGGAAGTAGAGTTCTACAAATCCCATTCTAAGTGGGCATGATTGACAAAAAAAAACTTGCTTGGCAGACTTCATTGGTAATACCACTTTAACCCCTCAGATTGATCCTTTTGGACATCAGTTTCCAAAAAATCCTTTTTTACTAAACCTTTATTTTAAAAAAGATACATGTTTGCCAAATTTCAAATCTATGGGTGTAATAGCTCAAAAACAGATTTTTTTAAATCTAAAATGGCCCTATAACCCCCTCCCCTCCCCAGCAACCCAACAAAGGAGTTGATTTCCTCAAAACCTGGTCTTAGCAGATTTCTACTTAACAAAAGAAACATGCTGGCCAAATTTCAAATCTATTGTTCTGAACTGATTGAGTGAGCAAGTCGCTTTTCTCCCATATATATTGATAAGGTTTTTTTACTGGAGATGTCCAGTGTAATATTAGCTATGTGATGGTCAATTTAAAAATCATATTCATTTTAAGAATTCTTAAGAGTTTTCTTTGTTATATGTGTATAGAAATTCACTTATTTTAAGTTACCAACTTAAAATATTTATTTTAAATAGCTTCTTCGAGAGCTAAAGCATCCAAATGTCATTAGCCTTCAAAGGGTTTTCCTTTCTCACACTGACAGAAAAGTTTTCCTTTTATTTGATTATGCAGAACATGACTTATGGGTAAGTTCACTTGCTTTATGATTTTATATGCACAACAGAGAAATGTATTGTACATTGGATAGTCATGAATGTCTAAATTTATTTCCATGGTTTATTCAAAGTGTTAAATTACTTTTATTGTGTTGCATAAACTTAATTTGTAAATACTTAAAGTTTAAAAAAGTAGAAAAATTTACTTTTAAAATAAAAGGATGTTACAATTGAAAATTCCCTAGACTTTTAATTCTAAATAATAGAAGGATATTTTATGTTCTGTATTTCCTTAATACTTTTATGGAAGAAAATGTAACCCATGATACAGCCTTTTATTGGTTTCATTGGGTCATCTTTACAAATAAATAAAATTTAAGTGTCCATTTGTAATTTCAAATCAACAGCTTTTTACAAAATGCATTTAAATGTATACAGGGTACTTATATCAAAAAATAATTTTTAAAATTTTTGTCTGTCTGTCTGATCTCTGAAATGGCGGCTGGACCGATTTTAAAAAATCTTTCACCTGTGGAAAGCTAAATTATCAGCGAGTAACATAGAACACATCTACAATGAAGCACTAGTTGAAAATAAGGTTTTCACAATGGTTGGGGGAAAATACATGATTTTTTGGAATGATTAGTCCCTGGCAAGTCAACGGAAATGACTTTAATAATAAAATTGCTCAATAATCAGACTACGATTTTGTAGCATTGTAATATCAAGCAACAGAATTAATCCCTCAATTAATTCCAGAACAAAGTTATGTTTTCGTCAAGTGGTACATAAAATGGAATCCGGAAGTGGGGCACTCTTTTTTTCTCAAGACTCTGGAAGAACCAGAAATCTTAAAGTCAGTCTTTTTGTTTAACTTATTAATGTGGGTCAGAAAAAACTAGAAGATAACAGTTGCTGTGGCTTCTTTTGGTATAGCCGCGACACTACTGACCAGTGGTCATACCGCACATTCTGTTTTAAAATTACTGTGAATATGGCAAATGATGATTCACCCATCTGCAATTTCAGCAAAAATAGCTCTTGAGGCAGGATGCTTCGACAATGTAAGCTTTTAGTGTGGGATGAAAGTACGATGTCTAACAAGAAAGCTTTAGAAGTGTTAAATCAGACTCTTCAGGATTTACGAGATAATACAGATATTATGGTAGGAATGGTAGTTTTATTGGCTGGTGATTTCTGACAAACTCTCCCTGTAATCCAGAGGAGTACATTGGTGGATGAAATCAGATCCTGTATTAAATCATCAAGTTTATGGGCAAAAGTTAAAAAATTCAGTCTGAAAACGGATATGAGAGTGCATCATAATGATGTAGATTCGAAACATTATACTGAGACACAATTGAAAATCGGTGATGGATGTTTGGATGCAGATGCTGAAGGTTTACTTTCCAGAGAATTTTGTAATGTAATAGAAAATGATGTAGATATTATTGCTCAAATTTACCTGGGCTTGCAACAAAATTTAATTTGTGATCAGTGGTTGTGCGCAAGATCAATATTGGCGCCTAACAATAACAAAAAAATATTTTATTCAAATTAATTTTTACTGTATTTATATCTGTATTTATAAATATCCATCTACTTAAAAAACTGCCTATTAAAAACTATTTGCATTTTTAAGATCATTCCAATTTGTCTTATTTCATTCTTCCTAAATTTTTTGTACTGTATTTTGTACTATTGTTTCATTGAAAAATTATAATTAACATTCATTGATAACTTCGTTTAAGGAAATTGAAATTGTGTAATATGATTAGCTAATTTGTTACTTTTCAAAGACTGTCGTACGTTTCAGTTATGTTGTAACCCCTTCTTTCTCATTTCCATCAAAATCGGAGGGTAAAATATCCCTCTATTTTTTGTGCCTATGATATTTTCGGGCTGGAGTGTTCAAAAGTAACAAGCTAAAAAATAAAAACTATCTATTTCTTATGCCCGGAATCATGTTCATTTCTCACCAGATAGCAATACCAGATTATTAGTAAAGTGTTTAGAAATGGTTATTTTATTTTAAACTAGATTTTAGCATACTCAAACATAAGTAATAGAGGTTAATTTTTGTAACCATAGTTCAGTTACTTTGTTCCACTCTTCGTGAATGCCCGTAGGTTGCAAATCTGTGATAAAAAATATAAATTTTTGAATAATATGCATTATGTGGAGTTAGTCATTGAAGTAGAATCCGATTCATTTCATGACTCCACATATCTATATTTGAAAGATCTGAGAGAGATTCTAAAATAACTGATTGTTTTGAAAGTTTGGTTAGGGAATCTGAGAGTAGTGATGATGGATTTGTACTGTTACCTGTGATGTTGGCCTTTGTATCTCGTGCTTTGAAATTTATCTCACTTGAAAAAATTACTAATGTATATTTACATTATGCACATAAATGTAAAAAAAAATTTACTTGTTGCTAAAAAACCAACATTCAGTCATAACCCTAAATGTTGGCTTTTCTTTAAAAAATAGTTTTTTGTATTTCAAGTTAAAAATTTACACAATTTCAAAATAAATACCAATATTGTGCATATACTTTGTTTTATATAATTTTTTTAATAAAAAAAATAGCACTTTTATGACTTTTCTTCAAAATTATGCAACCATTTAGGGGTTAATTAATAAAAGCAATTACTTTGAAATGTTTTTGCTAATTTAAAGAAAGTTTCAGCTAAAAGATTGGCTGTTTTTATATCCCAATATTATTTAAATGTGAATTGATGAGATAATTAAAATTTTTGAAACACCTGGCAGACCCAGAATGAATTTAAAGCTTTTTTGTTGTTTCTAATGCCACCTGTCTGACGGTGTCAGACTGAGGCCCACAAAATTCATTTTGACAAGGGTCGAGGTGTATGCCTGTCATTAGCTTTTGAGCACCATGTACATGACAGTATGATTTGTCTCGGTTCATACACAATAGATGGTGACACTATTGTCCACTATCACAATTTAGGCATGGAACTGGAGGAGAGGGAAATATTCTCCAGCTCCCTGCACCTGTGGTTTCAGCTACACCCGCCCACAAGATTTTCGGACCCACTGATTTAACGAGCACATACTCTGTGTGTACTTGCAGCTTATTTGGTGGCATAGGGCATCAAACCCACACCTTTCGGTCTGGAGACAAATGCTCTAACCACTAGGCTACCCACTGCCCTCTTTTGAAAGCTTTTTTAAATAGGCGGGGAAAATATAGAAATTTTCCTTTCCCTACCTTTCATGGTACACTTTCTTGAAGAAAGTAGATTACTCACTATTAGATTTATTTCTAAAATATTCTTTTTTAAAGCTCTACATCAGTGATTCCCAAAGGGGTCTACGCCAGCCAAAAATTAATTTGGGGGTCCATGAGGTGTAAGTGGGGTCTATGATAGTGGCTCGCCTTAAATTAAACCGTGACTAATTTTTTAAAAAAATTTACAATCAATTTACCTATTTAACAGATTTATTTACCAAATATGATGAAATTTGCATTTACAAGGTGACAGCATAAATTTTATTAAAGCAAACATTTAAGCTTCTCTTTCCTGAGTTAAGTAAAAGAAGTATAATACTGAAGGTTCCGAATTTTCTAAACCTGTCACAGACATTCTGTCAGAACGTTTTAACCTACCTTCAACATTTAAATGCCTTTTATTCAAATTTTGAAGTTAGGTTTGAGAATGATTTAACTATGGCAATGAATTCTTATAGTCATATCGAAAAAAATGTCACATTACAATAGGAACTGATCATAATAAACACTAACGAAGATCTTAAAGTTTAGAAACAGATGCCAGCAATTTTGGCTTTAAAAAGTCAAACCTGTTATTTGTCTCGACATTTGGAATATCGTGAGGAAGTTTTTCATTGCTTTTCCTAGTGTGAAGAATCTTCAGTGCAGTTGCCAATCTCAAAGAAAAAGAAAAAAAATTGGACTCTTAACAGAGGAAATTTAAGGTTAAACCAGACAAGGTTAATATTAAATGTTGAAAATTTTATATTGTAGTGCTAGAGATTCCTTCCTCCCTTTAAAATCATTTGTTTGTTGTTTAGTTAGTTTATTTAACAGTTGTGTTTATTAATTAACTTTTAATTTAATTAACATGTGCTTTTTAAATTTTAAACATTACAGTTAGAAACATTACAGTTTCATTACAGTTAGAAATTTAATTCTTTTAAAGTAAGAGTTGTAGTACCAGCTGTCAAAAAGACATTTAAGTTCATAAATTTGCAAAAATTCAATATTAATTAAGCAGGGGTCTACCCCAAACCAAAAAACATGGCATAGGGGCAAAAGTTTGGGAACCTCTGCTCTACATCTTAAAGAATCATTTGTGGATGTCAAAATTGTTAATATTTGGAAGGTGGGGCATTATGTAATATTTTAATGATAACATTTTTTTGTATGTTTATGTTAGTATAAAGTTTCTAATTTAATTCTACTTTGTAGCATATTATCAAATTTCACAGAGCTGCCAAAGCCAATAAAAAACCAGTGATGGTGCCAAAAGGAATGGTAAAGTCACTTTTATATCAAATTTTAGATGGTATCCATTACTTACATTCCAATTGGGTGCTACATAGAGATTTGGTAAGTAATTAAACATTCTGATTGTATTAAATTTTATTTTGAAATTTTTTTATTGTTCTTATTTATGTTATGAAAATACAATTTTAAAAAAATAACATTATACATATATATATATATACTAGCCGTTACCCGCCCGCTTCACTGGGTATTTCATGATGTTTTATAAATTTTTACTGCTTATATATATGTATAAATTATTGATATCTAAGTCCTAGCATTAAGAATTCGATTGAATTGAAAAATATACTTATACCTGTAACTGTCAACTGTTGATAAAAAAAAAAGGGCAGAAGTCATCTAATTTGTGTTTTCTAAAAATCTCTAAAATTGAAGCATAGAATGATGTTTGCTCTTTCGTAACTCAAAAAACAAGTGGATTCCCGCAAAACCAATTTTCGGTGGATCTCTACTCCATAAATTGAACATGCAAGCCAAATTTCAAGTCTAAATCTAACAGAAAAAAGCAAAAGTTTTACTATAAATATCCCCGTAATCCCATTGAGAGCCGTTTTCCAAAATTACTGCTCTTAGCGGATTTCAATTCAACAAAAGAAAAATGCAAACCAAATTTCATTATTATAGTCCTTGTAGCTCGAAAAAAAGATTTTTTTTTGTCAATATGTCCCAGTAACCCCCTGCACACCCCCCAGAACTTGATTTGCTTAAAATACATACTTAGTGGATCCCTATTCAACAAAAGAAACTTGTTTAACAAATTTCAGGTATTTGGGTCCAACAATTAAAAACGCCTTTTTTTCTGTAACTCCTCTTGACCTCTCGCAACCCTCCTTGGGGGTCAATTTTCATTTTACTCTTTGTTAGAGGAACTCTATTCCATGAAAGGAACATGCCTACCAATTTTCAAGCAGGATGATCAAAAAGTTTAAAAATGGAAATGTTTATCGATTACGCCTCAATCTCCCGAAATTAAACTTGGTAGTTCATATTCGCGAAACCCATTTTGTAGCGGTTCTCTACTTTATGAAAGGAATCTGCTTATCAAATTTCAAGACTGTACGTCTAATAGTTTAAAAATGGGATAATTATCTATAACGCCACTTGAGCCCCCGCAACGCCACTTCTGGGTCTGTTTTCACAAAATCCATTTTGTAGGGAAATGGCACTCTATGAAAGGAATCTGCTTAGCAAAATTTGAAGACTGTACGTCCAATAAATTAAAAATGCAAAAAAATATATATATGTCAATAACGCCCCTTGAACCCCCGCAACGCTACCTAGGGGTCGATTTTCACAAAACACATTTTGTAGTATATCTCTATCCTATAAGAGGAATCTGCTTACCAAATTTCAAGACTGTGCGTCTAATAGTTTAAAAATAGAAATAATTATTTATATCTGCTCTTAACCCCTCGCAACACCACTTGGGGGTCAATTTTCCCCAAACCCGTTTTGTAGCGGATATTTACTCTATGAAAGAAACATTCCTACCAATTTTCAAGCAGGTAGGTCAAGTAGTTTAAAAACGAAAATATTTATCTATTACGCCACTTAATCCCCCGCAACGCCACTTAGAGGTCTGTTTTCACAAAACCTTCTTATAGCTGATCTCTACTCTATGAAAGAAATCTATTTATCAAATATAAAGACTGTGCGTCTAATAGTTTAAAAATGGAAATAATTATCTATAACGCCCCTTAAGTCCTGCAATGCAACTTGGGGGCAATTTTCACGAAACCCATTTTTTAGCGTATCTCTAACCTATGAGAGGAATCTGCTTATTAAGTTTCAAGACTGTATGTCTAATAACTTAAAAATTGGAATTTATAACGCCCCTTAAACCCCCGCAACAACCCTTGGGTGTCAATTTTCCCAAAACCCATTTTGTGGTGGATATATACTCCATGAAAGAAACTTACGTACCAATTTTCAAGCAGGTAGGTCGAGTAGTTTAAAAACGAAAATATTTATCTATTACGCCTCTTAATCCCCCGCAACACCACTTAGAGGTGTGTTTTCAAAAAACCCGTTTTGTAACTGATCATTATTCTACGAAAGGAATCGTATTTATCAAATTTAAAGACTGTGCGTCAAATAGTTTAAAAATGGAAATAATTATCTATAACGCCCCCTAAGCCCCTGCAACGCCACTTGGGGGTCGATTTTCACCAAACTTATTTTGTAGCAGATCTCTACTGTATGAAAGGAATCTGCTTACCCAATTTCAAAATTGTACATTGAGTAGTTTAAACATGGAAACAATTATTTATAACGCCCCTTGCGTTTCGAATTTTGGAAAATCCCTTCTTAGCTGATGTCTACTCTATGAAAGGAACATGTCTACCAAATTTCAAGTCTGTAGGTTGAATAGTTCCAAAGATATCGTGATTAATTAGTCAGTCAGTGAGTGAGTCGCTTTTCTCCTTTATATATATAGATATACAGTCGGACCTCTGCTTAATGAAGTGGCTAAATCCAAAAAAAAAAGGTTCATTATATGAAAAATTCATTAAATAGAGATTCATTTACAATATGCATTACTTTCTTGGTTCCGTGATAAAGTTGGTAAAACAGATATTCACAAAGTAGAGGTTCATAAAATGAAGGTTCAACTGTATGCTATATAAGCATAATTCTAAATAATCATAAGTAGAAGTATAACCAAACAATATAGATAAGAAATAAGTAGCCACAGTAGTAGTAAATTGGAAAGATTATTTATAAATCAAGCTTAAAATCTAATTTATTTTTAAGGAAAATTTAAGAAAAAAGAGGGCCATCGATCATACAGAACAAGACTAATGTATTTACATTTATTTAACCTGTCCCACCATCTTGTGACTGTATGCAGTAAAATTAAAAAACATTATACTTAAAAATAATATAAAATAAATTTAGTAACTAATAAGTAGAACAAAAATAAAATTTAAACCCCTAATAAAAAATATTATTTTTAAAATTTCTCATGAGATTTGAACCTATTAAAAATATAACTGTAAAAAAATCAATGAGATATTCGTGTTCAATAACTATTTAATATATTAAGTGATATTAGATTTATCACTAACCAATATATTATAATGATTCATGTGGTTAATAATATTTCTATGAATAAAAATTAAATTATTCAAATTCCATAAAGGCTTTTTAATAATATTAAAGTTTTAGTGCATTTCTTTTATCATAAATATTACTATGTGAAATTTATTATCCGTAATATACAACAATACATCTGAGTAAACACCCTCAATACTGTGTATAATATGTATATTAAACCTTTGATAATGTATTTCTGCGAGTTGATGATAACAAGAGCAGCTAAAACAACATCTAATCCGGCCAATGCAGTTTTTAACAAATAATAAACCTATTGAAGATATTATTAAAGAAAAAGCATTAATTTTATTTGAGAAACTTATTAGACTACTTTCAAATAATTATTGGAGAGAATATAAGACAGAACAATTAAAAAGTTAAAAACTCAACAGGAATTCGTGCAAAAAAAACTGAGTATCGCCTTGAACTTTCTGGTAATCCTGAATTGTTGTACCCAATTAGGAAAAAGAATGGTGGAGATAATGAGTTACATGTACATGTATTGGAAACTATTTACAGTTGATACCCATAAACGAATGACTCCATGTTTATACAGATGGCTCTAAACTCTCTTTGGGAGAGAATGCAGGTGCAGGAATCGACTCAGAACTTTTAGCATTTTATGTATTCCTGGGAAAAAATTCAACACTTTTCAATGGTGAGGTATAGGATATCAGTATTGCCACACAACAATTAATAAGAAAAAAGGATTTAAAAAAAGCAGTTATTCTATTGGATTCTATCTCTGCTATTCAAGCAATAACTCCCTTAAATCCCTGACTCAAGAAGAATTGAGGATTGAAGGAAAAATTTAAAACTAAAAAAGAGTGGAAAGTCAGTAGAACTACAATGGATCCTGTCAGTGGAATTCATGGACTGACCTATTAGTCAAAAAAGGAACTAAAATAATACAAACAACAAAATACCTTTCATTTCAATATATCAAGAATTATTAAGAGAAAAAATAGATTCTCAATATGAAAGGAAAAAGCTCAACAAAATTGAAAATAAAGAGGATGGGAAAATGTGATTTCTCATGTCTCTACAACACCTAGAACAAGTGTTGCTTTTTTAGATTTGCTGTGCTACTTGATTGTAAATTGCTCTATTGTGGATAGGACATAATCTTTAATGCACAGAACTTACTACTGTGTCCCATATGGTGTGATGTGGTAATCTAGTTAAGATTTGAATCCACACCATAAAAATAGTAATAAATTATGATTTAAATTAAACATGATTACTGTAAAATCTGGCGTATAACGTGTACTGCCATATAATATGCACCTATACTTTCAAGCAGCAATTTTTAGTTTTCGGTTATATTCATCATGTAACGTGCAGCCCCTTTTTTATGAAGAAACCTGAAATGCACATGCTCAATACTCTTTTGTTTTGAACTCCTTTATTCGAGGTATTATTCCAAACTTTAAAAAGATTAGTATACTTCTGAAACTACAACCCTTTAAGTTCATAAGGAATGTCATTTATTTTAAATAAACAGTATTTTGTTACATGTAGAAGTTAATTTTTCTTATGTTCATCACTTTTTTTATTTTTAAAGCCATCATTTTTATGCCTAGCGTGTAGCATGCACCCGTAAATTCCGATCTTATTTTTTGTGTTAAAAGTGTGCATTATTTGCTGAATTTTACAGTAATATTTTAATTACATTAAAAATCATTACAGAATTGCTGAAACTAATATGGTTAAGGCATAGAAAAGTAAGTAAAGGAAAAAGTGCTTGCTTTTGTCACTGTAAGAGAGTGAGCTCGTTTGTGCAGAAAGCAGGTTTTCTGAATGTTTATTCAGATCAGTTCACCTCTCTGCTGCAAGCTAGTTCCAGTTAAGAGGAATTTGGGTGGATAGCGAGGCACGCCACACAGGGACACTTTTCCGCTTAGGCACTCTAGGCATTTGCCTGGGGTGCAAAAAATAGAAAAATTTAAAAAGCAGCAAACATACCACTGCCTTGCGAGTCATAAGAGAAGTACTTCTGCTCTTAAGAGAGTAAAGTCTGAAAAGAGATCTACTGTGGGAAAAGAAAAGCTTAACAGTTTGAGGTTGCTATGCACTCAAAATGATATTATAATGGAAAATTGAGGACAATGTTGTCATTAATGGTTTTGCAATGATCAACTCGAAAAAATCTTTGTTGTGCAAGTACAATGACAATGACTCAATAAAGACTAAGAATGTCTAAAAGTGAAAGATAATAAAGCGATACGCAATAAAAAATATGATAATTAACAAGTTAAAAACTGTTCGTTCAATAATGTATACTCTATAGTTTAATTGCAAACGATTAAATTAATTTATTGTACTAATTTGCAAAAGGGTAGGTGAGTGGTCAATGATGCCGTAAGACAAGAAATGAACAAGTTTCCAAACCATGCCACCATCCGTACCTTATGGCTACCGGTTGCCAGTCCAGGACACGGTTGCAGGTAATGGAAAGACTCTCCAAAGGGCAAAAACAAAAAAAAGGAAAAGAGTATGGAAGTGTGTGTTGAGGGAAAATCTTTGACAAACCAAAGCTGGCAAGGTAAAAACTGATGAAGGGGAGGGGTACTCTCTGGAAATGGAAGTGCCTAGGGCTCCGGGGAGGTTAAAAACAGCCCTGACGCGACACCTTGCACTATCAAGTATTTGTATATCTGGCAGGCACTAAAAAGTCAGGGAACAAATGAGGACTGCTGAACATCAGCCCAAATTATTTATTTCCTGTGAACAGTTGACTTTTGTTTTCTTCAAAGTTTCTTTGTGCCACTCTTGTTTCACTCTTTGTTCTGTTTATTATTCAGTTTTGGGAGCATCTATACACATAGCTTTGTATAGATGTATGTCTAAGTGCTGTTACTTTTAAATAAAAAAAAGCATCTAAGTAATCAGTTTTAAAAGGATTATTATTAGTTTTAACTAGGTTTATTTAGGATAAAAATTCATTTTTGGGTAAAATTGTTATTTTTACTTAAAACAATTAAGTCATTAACATATCTAAAAATGTGTCATTATTAATAAAATATATTTTCCTAATAATGTAAATATAAATTAGCCAGACTATTGTTAGCCGGTCCACTTTGATGCAAACCTTTAATTTGTTTACATTAAACTATCATAGTTTTCTTTTAGAACTAATCCTATGAGAATTTTAAATTTTGTTGATCTTGTGACTACTTTGATTTTTTAAAAATTACCTTAATTATATTAATGTTTTTATCCTTACTAATATTATAAACGCAAAAGTTTGTAAGGATGTTTGTTATTCTTTCACACAAAAACAACTGAATGGATTTTAATGAAACTTTACAATAATATGGCTTATACATCAGAATAACACATAGGCTGTAATTTATTCCGATATTGCAATTAGTTAAAAAGATATTAATTAAAAACCTTAAAACGTCTAGCTTTTTTAACTCTGTGTGAATTAGAAAGATAATTTATTTGACCACAATACAGTATAATTTTTTTTACAAAATATTTGTATATTTTAGGATTTTTTTTTAAAATGATTGAAAATTGATGCGTTTTTATGATAATGATTTCTAAATTATTCCATATGAATCTCTTTTTGTGTTAGAGAATTGATAACATTTCATGCTTTTCTCTTTTAGAATCAGTCATTTAAAAAATAAAATAGCAAAAACTTTTTTTCTTACGATTTTTCAAAAAATACTCAAAATTTTAACTAAGTATTTAATAACTTAGTCATTTATTAAGGTAATCACGCGAAACTTTTTTTTCCTTGTGTAGGCAAATATTATCCGTAAACTATATGAAAATTAAAAACATTGCTTAAAAATTGCGGATTTAAAAAAATTGTGTTTTTTGTCTAATACTGTTTTTGCGAGAATTCATGTTTTTTGTATTTTTATTACATTTTTTGTTCAGAAATTACCGTTGTTTGCAATCGATGTATATGTGAAA
The DNA here is from genome assembly GCA_019973975.1 of Trichonephila clavata. Classification (NCBI taxonomy): domain Eukaryota; kingdom Metazoa; phylum Arthropoda; class Arachnida; order Araneae; family Nephilidae; genus Trichonephila; species Trichonephila clavata. The sequence continues at coordinate 6,227 of BMAO01016304.1, read as the reverse complement.
TTTCGAGACTTCAACCTAAAAATTAAGCACTCAAAAGTAATGAAAACTTTAAAAAAACATTTGCAAGATTTTGAGGGCTTTGCGCATGCGCGAGAGAATTAGCGAAGGTCACTCTGTTCATAGATCCGTTTAAAAATGGGAAAGGGAGGGGCTTTGAGTAGAAAGATTACGGAAATTTCCCTGTTTTATGCTCTCTCATCGCTTTAGTTATTTGCTATGAGCTGAAGTGGATTCCTTTAAAATAGTTATAAAATTTTGTAACTTTAAAAATTTCTTTTTTTTTTTCATGCATAAAGCTATTTTTTTAAAAAAAATGTACATTTTCCTTTCCAGAGGCGAAAAAAATTGCCGAAAATGTCAGTAATATTTAATTTATTCTTCATAATTACATTCTTTTTTTAATCACATTCATTATGTAATTATATTTACTGTCTGACTGATTAGCAATCAATTACTTGGTTAAATATTCAGTTGTAGCTGTGGCCAAACTTTACATGTTATTTCCTGTGTTTTTGAAATTTTGTCTTCTCTCTGCGTGTGCATCAGAATTATTGAGGAAAAGTCTTTGAACTTTTTTTCAAGTTGTATGATTTTTGAAATTGCTTATTTTACAATTATTTTAATTAATCCTTACTAATATTATAAACGCGAAAGTTTGTTACTCTTTCACGCAAAAACAACTGAATGGCTTTTAATGAAACTTCACAATAATATAGCTTATACATCAGAATAATAGGCTATAATTTATAAAGATATTGTGTGAAGTATCCAAAATATAATGATAAATGTCAAGTAAGTAGGAAAAAAATTCTGCCATCTGCAAGCTATTCTGGCATGCACTGCAAAAACAGAATTATACGTTTATAATCAGGTATACAAAAAAGACATACATTTATCTTTTATGTGTAAGCCATTATATTGCCAAAAAAATGAACCGTAAATACAATAAAAATTTATAACTTATTTCTATGCAATTTTTTTTATGCATGTTATTTTTTCTATGCATGTTTGGTAGTAACAAATTGATCCTCATATCAAAATAAATACCTTTATCGCTTCTGGTATTTAAAGCAGATAAACTTTGTCTTTCACACTACATTCTGAGCTATGGGCCAAATTTCAAGTCTCTAGCTCATCGGGAAATCAGTTTAAAATCAATTACAAAATTCTACCCAGGCAGACATGCAAGAAAGCGAGTTAATAAAAACATGGTATTATTAAGTGTCAATCGTATTATCACCTTTTAAACATATTGCTATAATTTTCATTTGTAGCATCGCTTCTAAACGTATTGCTTTATAAAAATAAAAAATATTTAGCATTTAGAACATAACTTTTTTCACGAGTCTTTTTATTTCCATTTTCAGAAAAATGTTTATATTATGGTAAGAATTTACTGCAATGCATTCACCTTCCCCTTTCTCACATAAAGAACACTTCTTTTTTGTTTGTTTTATTTGTATTAACACCACAAGTGCATTCGCTTTTAGGGCTACATCTAAAATTTTTAGTCACCAAATCTGGTATTGGTATATGGAATTAGTCGCCAAATCTGAAAATGATATAATATTACAATTTTAGCATAAAATAAATACAACAGAAAGTAATGTTAATGTATTACATATCTAAATATAAATTTACACTATTTTAAGTGTTCGTTACACAAAATTTGTAACAATGTGCTACTTTTGCTGAGCAGAGATCAGCTGAGGAAGGTGTTTTCAAAAATTGACGCACAAGAGTTATGATGCGTTATAAATAAAAAAACCTTTTTATCAGCTATTAGATCTACAGATTTAAAATTTAACAAAGATGTTTTTTTTTTGTTGTTGTTCATCTAAGATATGCAAAAAGCTTTACTTTTTTTTTATTTGCAATTCAGGTAAAATTAACTCATTAAAAACTTATTTTTCCTTCAATCCGTATTGTTTAATTTTTCATTTCACCCATGTGAAGAATGGGTATACCAGCTAGTCATATATATATATAAATTTGCATTAATGGGCTTAAAACTTTTCTTTTGTAGAAACCAGCTAATATTTTAGTAATGGGAGAGGGACCTGAAAGAGGAAGGGTCAAAATAGGTGAGTATTGTTTGATAAATACTTTAATAGGTACCTTTTGTGTGATGAATTTTTAAATCTTGTAATTAGATACAAATTTAAAAGGGAGGATTTTAAAGGGGTCTTAAGAATTGGAGCATGATATTTGACATTTAAATTTGTATTTTATTTCTTTTAAATTAGCAAGAAAAATTTTAGTAAATGTGTTATATGTGAACTTTTAAAAATATTGAAATCAATTTGTTTAGTTCTTATTAATTTTTAACAATTCTAAAAATATATATTTACATTTAAAAAGTTTTTCACCCTTAAAAATTGGATGTTTAAAAAACTAAGACAGGAAATATATATACATGATATACGAATTCTTTTCTCGCAATAAATATTAACAAACACAATTCTTTCTTGGATTCATTATCACTTCATTTCTTTTAAAATATCACAAGTTTTCTTGTATCTGGTTGTTAAAGTAAAACTAAAACAGAAAAGGTCTTTCTAAAAAGAAATTTAAGATACTTTTTTGCTAATTTAAATTCCTAAATGTAATTTTACATTTGTTAAAGAATACATTACACTTTTTTAAGCATGCAGATTTGAATATTTAGTAAAAATAAGGTTAAACCACCTAAAAATAAGTTCAAAGCATAAGCTTGTAAGTAAGCTACACCTTGTAAGCTTGCTTTTAAAATAAACCACCTTCTGAATTTGACCTAGATTATATCTTGCATATCCTTGCCAAAATTAAGAAACGTTCAATTCCTTATCTAAATCTTTTTCTTCTTTTCAGCTGATATGGGTTTCGCTCGCTTATTCAATTCACCTTTGAAACCGTTAGCTGATCTAGATCCAGTTGTTGTTACATTTTGGTACAGAGCTCCAGAACTTTTGCTTGGAGCAAGGCATTATACAAAAGCCATTGGTAATTGTTGCTTCATTTTCCATTTTTGATAATACTTAATCAAGCCTTTGATGTTGGTATTTTTATTTGAAAATTATATATTCTTTTTATCTTTTGGATGGGGGGGGGGAATTATCTGGGTATGTTTTTATATACTTAAAGAATGTGGTATGTGAAATGCCTTTGAATGTGTCTTGAATCAATAGACAGAAATATTTACTTTTAAAATTTCATTATTTTAATAGTATATTTTTTTAACAAATTTTCCTCTTTACTAAATTAAAATTTTATTTTTTTTTCCTTCTGATATTTAATTCTCTTAGTACCTTTCATTGTAAACAAATTGGATCCTATGTGTGACTCATTCCTTTATATTTAAGAACATTTTTATAAAAATTTGCATAAAAACTTAGTGTAAAAAATTATTTAGAAACTACATTTCACATGTTTTAACTACACTATCAAAATTAAAGAGTAACCAAGTGTATATATGTATATATCTTTATTAGACTGTCTTCTCATGGCCTGCTTAATGCAGGAACATTCCAAAGGAACAAAAAGATGTGAAATAATCTGAGGAATTCTTTTTGGCCATTTAAATTCCAAGATTACTATTAGTTGAAAAGATATTGATTAAAAACGTTAATACAGGATTAATTTATGCCATTTGTCGTTCAGAGACTCTGAAGGACGGCTAGGGGAAAGATTTCCGTCATTTTTAAAACTTATCCTTCCATCCATATCGAAATCAAACAAAAAATAATAATTCCGAAATCTGACAGACCTTTTGTAAAACAGTGATTATTTGCAATTTTTTTTCTTCCTAAAATGAGTCACAACCAGAATTTTTCAATCACTCCTTATGTCTTTCTTATAGTTGTGATCAATCGAGCTTACATCCTGAAAAAGTACATGCTTTGTTCTTTTAGACAGTGATATAAAAAAATCAGATTCCTCTAACTTTTTTTACATTTTTTCTAAAATTATTTGAAATTTTACTGAAATGTTAAGAATTTATAAAAATAATCTCTTTTAACTTTTTCCCACGAGTCAACCTCATTATCCGTGTTTTGACCAAAGATTGAAAAATGTAATTAAAAGTTTTGAATTTGAAAGTTTTTATGTGGTGTTTTTTGAGGATTTATTTATTGCAGTCTTTTTCTTATGCTTTACTCCTTATGTTTGTTGTGAATATGTCGAATTTGTAAGTTTTAACTTAAAAACTAAACCATTAAAAAGAAAATCAAGACTTCATACATCTTCAATTGAGGTATTCACTTTTTTTATAATTACCACCACACATACAACTTTCAATCTAAAAATTGAACAGTAGGGAAGGATAGAAACCTATTTGATGGGGAGGGGGAGAAGTGGAAGAAATTTCAAAATCTTCAGGAAATGTTAATGTTGAAAGGGTAACAGAAGTGGAAATTTCCCTGTTTGAAAAAGAAAGAAAATATTGTAAACTCGAAAACCCCATGCAATGCCAGACTGCACAGCTTTACTACATTAAAATTGTCTTCCCTTTTTCCATTAAAATTCCTTTTTTATTCTAATATTTTTAATTCTCTTATTGTATCATTGTAAATAAATTAAATCCAATATAAGTGACTTTATTCTTATATTTTTAAAACATGTTTTATTGATCATACTAGTCAAAAACAACTTAGCACTAAACAAGTGGACATTTGTCACTGGTAAATTCAAAAAAATAAATTTATATTAAGTGAATTATTTTTACTGTAATAAATCGGTTGCATGTTACAAAAACATGTGATAAGAGAACTCTTAAAGTATGTAATATTGCTCAAAATTTATTGTTTTATCAATAGAAAGAGAAAAAGTATGAACACCTTCTCATAACAGGAAGTCATTATTTTAAAAGTTAATCTGATTTTCAGACATTGGAAAAAAATTATGACTAGTATAATGTCTTGAGGGATATTGCAATTTTTTTTTATCAAAAGAGCCATGGTAAAACTTCATGTTAATGAGGTAACCAATTTGTAATTCATTTTTATGAACCTATTTATTCAATTCCTGGTTGCATTGCAGACATTTGGGCTATTGGATGTATTTTTGCGGAACTGCTAACTTCGGAGCCTATATTTCATTGCCGTCAAGAAGACATTAAAACAAGTAATCCTTATCATCATGACCAATTAGACAGGATATTTAATGTCATGGGTTTTCCTTTAGGTGAGTCAAGCTCTTTGTCTTCATTTTAATTTGGCTAAAGCCATTGATGTTTCTTAGTTATTCATTGTCATAAGTTACAAAATTATTTGCTTTGTTTTAAAGTCAATTAATTCTTGTGTTTATTAGATATATATATTGTGTTAATATGTGTAAACACTTGTATCATTTATCATTTCCTCAAATAATAATATAATTAAGACTAAAATTTGAGCAATAAGTTTTTGGCATCTGATAGCAATAATATGTTGTACTAGGTGAATTAATGATTTTACTGAAAGGTGTAAGTTTGAAATTGCAGTTTTTTCTTTTGCAATAAGTCCTTTAAAAAATTAGTGTATTATTGTTTATCAATTGAAGCCCCATGGTCAAGTGTTAGCATATTGCGCTTCCACACCACAGGTTTGGGGGTTAAACCCTGGCCTGGACAAAGTTGACCCAGCTTTTCATCCCTTCAGTGGGTTGATAAATGAGTACCAAGCTTGTTTGGGATCTAAACACTGGAGGTTTCAGGTCAGACTGACCACCTGACCAGAATATCTGCTCATGCACCTCAGCGCCCACGGTCATAAACTCTGAGATCAGCACAGTAGGTCTTGGCCCTCCATGGGCTGTCGCCCCCCCCCTAGTTTAGTTTAGTTTATCATATTGTGAGTGAGAGTCATGCTATGCCATATTTTATTAGTAGTATAATGTAATTAATCATAATTGATATCTATGTTCTATAATATTTATCATTATAATGTTTTATAAAATTTCTCTTAAAAATATTACTAGAAATTTTGTTATTTCTAGCTTTTTATTCTCTGTTATTTTTTGTAATTTCATGAACTTGTTTGTTTACATGTGGCATGCATTATCAAGATATATAAAACCATTATTTTTATTAAAGAATAAAAACTGTTTCTTCTTATTTTTTAATTTGCAATGGAATAAAAATTGGTAATTCTTAAGCCTTGGCAGTAGCATAACTAGAAATTTTTTTATAAAATTCAGTTTACATTATTTAGCATAAATATCTTGTATTTTCTAGTGTGTGTGTGTGCGCGCACGCACGCAAAGGCGAGTGT
>BMAO01016303.1:0-13643 GCA_019973975.1 Trichonephila clavata | reverse complement strand
ACGAAATAGAGAAAACATACCAAATTTCACGGTTTAACATACACACCCACCTCGAACTCTTCGAAGTTCAAAACATAAAAATACCGACATTAACGCATACGTACAAAGTAAGTAAACAAGATACATTAAATGCAATACCAGATACACAATACTTTAAATAAAATTTCAAAATATAATTCAGACAAAAATTAAATCCTGGGATGAGTTATTTTAATCCCGGGGTTGGAAAAAACCACCGGGATCTCGGAGCTGCAAACCCTACCTTAATAGTTTTGTTAAATGTTTACTTTTTTCTACTTAAGATAGATTTAAATAGATTTTTTATTTATGACGTGGAAGCAAAAATTTTATTTCAATGAAAAATTCCGATATTAAGGAATAAAGTTGATATATTTATTAGAATAATATGAAATGATTGAAATTTTAATTTCATTTTCATACTTAGTTTATAATTTTAGGCTTAATATTCCGAAAAATTTTATCTCTATAATTATTTTTGAACAATCGTTTTTCTTATATTACTTTAGCAGAAGAAAATGTGTATCTTTGTTACATATTGTTTATTTATAGTTCAAACCATACTCGGAACTTTTTGATACCTTATATTTTTGGAATAATTTTTTACCTTATTTCAACTAAGGATACGTTGGTATCGTGGTGCTGTAAGTTAAAGCGAATATTTTGTAAGAATGAGGATTTGTATTCAATCAAGTGGATCCCGCAGTGTATTTTTTCTATACAAAATATATTATTCTAAATAAATATCTAAACTGAAATGATATAAGTTGTTCGAAAATTTTTTTGTTTTCGAATCTCATCTTTCCGATTTTTTATGTAACTGTAAGAAATTGTGACGAAATTTTATAGTTAGTTCTATAAAATTTAAAAAATATTTATTGGCTAAAACAGAATTTTCATTCCAAGAGTTAAAAATAAAAATGAATGTATTTAAAAAGAAAAAAATAGACTTTTTTTTATTTTGCAATTTTTCTCATAAATATCTGTATTAATTGAAATTGTTTTTTTTTTCTCATTTTGATTTTGATTTTTTTTACATTATTGTCGAAATTTATTTATGCACTAGCTTTTATGGCCGGCGTTGCACGGGCTTTCTCTACTTTTATAAATTTTCCGTTCCCTTCACAAAATCAGCATGACCAATATTCTTTTTCGAAATTACTTTGGCTTCTATGTTTTCCCCCCTCCGCTAAGCCCGGCGTTGCACGGGCTTTTACCGAGTGTATAACTTAATCCCCATGAGAACTTCCTCTTTCCCTCATGATACCAGAACTTCTGTGTGGGTGTGTACACGTACCATGCGAGTTCATGGCCCGGACGCTCGGGCTTTCTCGTTTAACATTTCCCCTTCCCTTTAATAAATCAGCACTTCCAATATTCTTTTTCAAAATTAGTTTGACTTCCTTATTTCTCCTCCCCCCGCCTCACTTAGCCCGGCGTTGTACGGGTTTTTACCGAGTGAATTACTTAATCACCACGGAAATATCCTGTTTCCCTCAGGACGACAACACTTCTGTGTGTGTGTACGCGTGCAACGTAAGTGATTTACAAAACAATGTCATTAAATTTCCCATTCTCGAAATTTGTTAACTTCTTTTCGTTGTGAGACGGGTTTCATTCCTTTCCATTTAACCCGGCGTTGCACGTACATATTCGAATGCATAACATATTTCCATGGAAATTCCCCTTCCTTTATTGAAGTTCCTGGTATATGTGTAATTCATATATATTAACGTCATTACAATACCCATTTTTCAAAATATCTTCCATTTCTTACTGATGTCAAACAGGTTTCTTTTCAGGTCATAGTGTTACAGTTTTTTTTTGAGTGTAGAACTATTTTCCTCCTTACTCTCCCCTCAGGTATAAGATTTATCTTCAAATTACTATTACTTACTTTTGAAAAACAACATTGCTTTAGTAAAAAAATAATAAATTTAAACAATAAAAATAAAATTATTTCGATGCTTAATTAAAAAAAGTCATCATTTTTTTTATAATAGATAGTTTTTAGGAATCTAAAATACTAAGATAATTTTCAGGTTTTCATTAATCAATCAATCGTTAATTACAGTTAGCTTAAAAATGGGTCTAGATCGTATTTTTATCTAAAATAATAGACGATATACTTTTTATTAACAAATAATTAATTTAATAATAAAATAATAGAAATATTCCTTTGATTTTAAAAAAATATATGAATTTAAATCCTTAGCTATACATACTAATAAAAAAAATTCTACAGATAGCTCTTGTAACGCTGGGATGTTTGATTAAACATATGTACGTGTTTAAAAAACACTAAGTTATATGTTTACATTCACTGAAAAAAAACATTCAAAAAGAAAATAATACTATCTGATAAAAACATTTAATTTTTTTTTTAATTTTATAGTTTTTCACTCCCCTCTGTGTTAATTAATTTATTTTAACACGTATCTGACGGAAAAAAAGTATATTATACAAACTAAATTATTATTTATTTTATAATAAAAATGATTAAAAATGTCCATTTAGCAAATTAATTGTGACATACCGTTTACTTAAATAATGGCAGCACTGAAAATGAAGTCAAATTCAGATCAGTGGGTGGGCAGGGCGAAGAAATTTTTCAAATTACAAAATTTCACTACTATTTTAAATCTTGAAGTAAAATTGTGAGGATTTTTTGAAATATTCGACACACGGGAAAAAAGTTTCATGCAATTATCTTTATAAATGAAGAAATTATTAAATGATTGTTTTAAGTATTTTGAGTGTTTTATTAAAATTTGTTTCGAATGCATACCATATTGCCATGGAAATTCACCTTCCTTTATCAAAGTTCATGGTATGTGTGTGATTCGTTTATATTAACGTTGTTACAATTCCCTTTTTCGAATTATCTTCTAGATCTTACTTTTTATCCAAAATAGTAGGCGATATGCTTTTTATTAACAAATAATTAATTTAATAATAAAATAATAGGAATTTTTTTTTGATTTTTAAAAAATATATTAATTTAAATCTATTTTCTATAAATAATAATTAAAAAAATTCTACACATAGCTCTTGAAACGTTTGGATGTTTGATTAAACATATGAAAGTGCTAAAAAATTCACTATGTGGGAAAACCTAGTTATAAGTACACATTCACTGAAAAAAACATTCAAAAAGAAAATAATACTATCTGATAAAAACATTAAATTTTTTTATTTTAATTTTAGTTTTTCATTCGACACTGTGTTAATTAAATTATTTAAGCACGTATCTGAAGAAAAAAAGTTTTTTATACAAAACTAACCTATTAATTATTTTATGATAAAATTGATTTAAAATGTTCATAAGCCTTTATTTACATATTCACAATATAAAATTCAAAAAGAAAATAATACATGTGATAAAAATATATTTCAGAATATTTCCTTTTTTTATGATATATTTTTCTTATATTCCACTGTTCTTATATAAAGCAATCTTTAATAATAAAAAAACTAACTGTTGTGTCCCGCGCCAAATGATTTAAGGGAATTCCCCTTTTTACTACGTCAGCGAAATTCAAAACAACCGTAACCTTTCACGTCTTCCAAACAGAAAGCAAACGCAAAGTGACCTTGACGCAAATCATGGTTTTTATTATGGAATTATATGTCAAATAAAGAAATATACATTACGCATTATTTTAAAGTAAACTATAAGATTTATGAAAGAGAACAAAAATTTCGATACTGATAAATATTTTAAATAAATCTCAGAAATGCATTGAATGCGTTTTATCATCTTAATCTGACATATATAAATATTTAATTTTGAAAATTATATAAAGAAAAATTGACGAAAAAATAACTTTTTCACTTGCAATTTTTTTTGTACTCGCCAAAGTTACTGATTTCCCCTGTTTAAGGCAAAACTTTTAGTGTAACCCTTGAGTTAGATACGGTCGACGGCGAAACAGGTCAAAAGTCTTTGGCGCAAAGCTAATTTTCGACGCCAATGTTTGGCTAAATGTAAAATCGCGTATTTTTAATTATTTTAAAAATAATTACCTTCATTTTTATGGCATAATTTTAAGTTAATGCTCTCAAACTTCACAAACTATTTGCAAAAATAAAGTACTTTGAAATAAAAAATGTACAAAAACTACTGTTTAAGTTATTTCTCAGAAAAACAGCAGTTAACGAAAATCACATTATTTTTTTTTTTAAATCCGTAATTTTTAAGCAATTTTTCAATATTCGTACAGATTACGGATAATATTTTTTTACACACGGAAAAACAGTTTCGTGCAAAAATTTTAATAAATAACGAAGTTATTCAGTGTCGAGTAAAAATTTTGAGTAATATTTAAAAAATCGCAGAAAAAAAAGTTTTGGTCATTTTATTTTTTAAATGAATGGATCTAAAAGAGAAAGGCGTGAAGTTAATTAGTGTAGAATATAGATTTAATAACAGGAAAACAAATTCATACCCAACGATTTAGAAATAATTTTCATAAAAAAGAATCAGTTTTAACACTTTTTTAAAATATTCGAAAAAAATAAAAAATATCGTTATTTTACAAAAAAATTTATACCGTATCGTGGCGAAATAAATGATCTTTCCGATTCTAAAATTTTTTTGGTCTGATTTTAAAAGTATATATCGGATGGCAATTTTAAGATGGTCGAAAACGTCGGATCACCGCTCGGCCGAAACGGAAGTGCTGCCAAGTAAACAACCGGCAGGGGTAAAACAATTAGGCGTTTTAAGGTTTTTAATTTTTATCTTTTCAACTAATTACAATATCGGAATATAAATGGGCAATACGGCTTCCCCGGAAAATCTTCGATCTTTTGGCACCTTCCGCGACTTTCTGCGTCGTACGGTTCATGAGAAGATAGACGCGCATAGATAGATAGATACGTTTGTTCACCCTCGAATTTTAATAGTGTAAGATTGTATAAAACATCGAAAGACACATTGATCTTACAAATTAATGAATGATTGCTATTAACTGAAACTATTGGTATCAAAAACAGCTGAATACTTTTTTTTATTTATGCAAGTATTAAAAGTTAAAGAAAAAAACTGTTTTATTAATAGGAATGTTTGCTATTTTGTACGAGATTAACACTATTCGGCATTACACTAGCTGTCAAATCCTGCATATAGCGCGGCCGCGGTAGCCGAGTGGTCCAGGCATCGGATCATGGCTAGCATGTCATGAGTTCGATCGTAGTACCACTAAAGACTTGCTTTGAAGGGGAGCGATGCACGTAAAATCTGTCGAGAGCTCAAACGTCCTACCGTTGGTGTGGTGTGGTAGTTAGGGGAAGAGGGTGCAAGCTCAGGTGTCGTCCGCGTCACTTGGCCATGGTTCAAAATTACGCGGACCATCCCCTAAAGCCCGCGTGTAGCTGAACAGTAGGACGTTAATATTCACTCTCTCTTTCCGGCATATAGCGCGCACTTTTAACATAAAAAATAAGATTGAAATGTACAGGTGCGCGTTTTACACCGGGTAAAAAATGATATCTTGAAAAATAAAAAAAGAGAGAAGAGCATATAGAAAGAAATTCGTCTTCTACATATATCGAAATACTGTTTATTAAAAAAAAAAGACATTCGCTTTTTTTTAAAATTTGTAATTCTAAAAAAATACTAGTTTTCCCCCCAAAATTTTGGAATGATATATTGAATAATTGACTAAGAAACTAAAAAGTATTGCCATTTAAATTTTACATTCCATGTCTCTTCGTAACAAAGGGGTGCACGTTATACACTATGTGGCCAAAAGTCTCTTGACACCCCTTAAAAAAGTGGTCCACACGAGTGACGCAATTTGACACGTAATTGAAAGCTATAAAAGTGTTGGTAGTGGTTTGTCAGATTGCATTTATGTGTTTGTAAAGCAATGAGTAAGTCAAAGGAGCTTAGTGAGTTTGATCGTGGCAGTATACTGGGATGCCACCTTTGTGAGAAATCAGTTCGTGAGATTGCGGACATTCTACAGAAGCCTAAATCCACTGTGAGTGTTGTAAATGTGAAGTGGAAACGTCGAGGCAGTGAAACGAAAGAAAAACGAACCGGCAGGTCGAAAATACTTGGTCAACGCAGCCGTAGAACTCTGAAAAGGGTAGTGAAACAAAATCGCAAGTCCTCGTTGGCGGAAATTTCCCAGGACTTCCAAAGTTCATCAGGAATTAGTGTTAGCAGCAGGACTGTCCGTCGAGAGTTAAAAAACTTGGGATTCCATAGTCGTGCAGCCGCTCACAAGCCAAACATAACTCCACAGAATGCGAAGCATCGATTGCAATGGTGTAGAGTTCACCGTCGTTGGACTATGGACATGTAGAAAACTGTTCTTTGGAGTGATGAATATTGCTTTACAATTTGGCAGTCGGATGGACGCGTCTGGGTTTGGCGGATGCCCAGAGAACGTTTCTTAAGTGACTGCATTGTGCCGACTGTTAAGTTTGGTGGTGGAAGCATAATGGCGTGGGGATGTTTCTCATGGTTTGGCCTTGGTACGTAAGTTCCTATGATTGGAAACATGAACTCTGAGTAGTATGTGGACATTCTGGACAATGCTGCACTCCCAACTCTATGGCAATATTTTGGGGAAGGCCCATTTCTCTTGACACACCAGTTACGAGTTTTCTATCGTGACAAAGTCTTCTATATCTTGATAACAATTGGTAATCAACTTATTTTCATCTATTAATTAATGGTTTAGTTCATTTAGTTTCATTGTTATATCTGTTAGAAAAGGTAAATCTAAAAGTCAATAAATATTCGAAAGTTCACTTATATTATGACCATTTTATTGTTCATGAAAGTTTCAATTTCTTCCCTTAATTTCCAAAATCGCAATAACCAGTTTGCGCGACTTAATGACCGAATTTTGGTGTAACAAATGAGGTCACCGTATTCAGATTCCAGTTTCCTAAGATATTCTTGAAATAGACGATGCTTCAATAGATTTTCTTTAACCCGTTAACGCCCAAATTATTTTAAAATTGAAATTTTTGAAAAATATTTTTAAATTACATTTCATATATCATAAATAGAGTAATTATGAAGTTGTATCCATTTCCCGTAATTCTATAAACAGATCGCTGGGCGCTTATGGTAATAAAAGTTCAAGTAACTTTCCTGTGGTTTTATAATTAAAAATTACAAATTTAGGGGGGGATGTGTAACTTTTGTGAATTTAAAAACAACTAATGAGATTTAAAAGATAAAATATACTTTTACTGATCTAAACTTACTTAGTTACAATTTTATACAGCCAATTTGTGAAAGTTAAGTGTGATATAATGGAATACATTTGACAAAAAGTTACATTACATTTTGTACAAAATGTAAGAGGTCTCTACTCTTACATTTTTGAGAAACTGCCATCTTCTTTGGTTTTGTCTTTTTCCTATAACTGGCACTTTCTTTGGTTTTGTCTTTTTCCTATAACATGTGGCCGCGGGAGCCAAGTGTTCTAGGCATCGGATCATAGCTAGAGTGTCATGAGTTTGATCCCAGTACCACTAAAGACCCACCGTGTAAGGGGAGCAATGCACGTTAAATCTGTCAAGAGCTCAAGCTTCCTACCGTTGGTGTGGTTTGGTAGTTAGGAGAGGAAGGTGCCACCTGAGGTGTCGTCCGCGTCACTTGACCATGGTTCAAAATTACGTGGACCGTCACCAAAAGCCCTCGTGTTGCTAAGCAGTGCGACGTTAATGTTCACTCACTCATTCCTATAACATGGTCTTTCTTTTTATCTAAACGCACAGAGTCTATTACGTTTGATCTTGATGACATCATCTGAGATCTTCCAAAGCCTTTCTTAGAATTTGTTCCCCGCGCGTTTGAGGTATACTTTTTATATTTTCTTCCATAGGTACACAAATTTCTACATTACTCGACAGATCTTTTACTGATGGAGTAGTCATTTCACCATCATCTAAATACTCTTCGTCAGTTAACTAATCCACATATCAGGCGGTAAACCAATTATATCGGACTCCATTTCCTTAGAAAACCTATATTCTCTCTAACGCTTCTTCGGCGGAATGAAACACTTTAAGCCGATACATTCTGGAAGAAATGAAACGGGGAAAAAATTATATTAGTAACCACTAACGCCCAGCGATCTATTTATAGATCAGCATGTTTAAACTTACATTTTATTAATAAAAACAGTTATTTTTCTAATATAAATAAGCCAGAATAGATAAAGAGGTATTGAAAATGTAAAACTCATAAAAAATTATAACTTACGTTTAATTTTTCCCCTGCTGGATACAAAATCGAAAGCTATACTTTGAAGCTTCAAAATGGCGAAAATCAGATGCTAGCTGCTGGACTGCTGTGGGACAGAATGCTTAAAATCTCGTTTGGGGGTATGGCCACATGTGTAATGAAACCAGCCAATGGCAATACGAAGTCATTAAAAGATATCGTTTTCACTGGGAGCTCTGAATGGGAGGTGATCTATAAATAGATCACTGGGCGGTAACGGGTTAATTGAATTAATTACCTTGAAACAAGATTCATCACATGAGATATATTTAACACTTGGGCACATAGATTCTCCAGGAGCAATAAATGACAAATGAACATTTCAAAATCATTTAAACTTTTCCTAGATCTTTTATGTGATCTAAAATTAATGTAACAGCACCAACACTTTTTTTGAAACATCGAACTTCTCTTGCAATGCCAACAAGATTTTTCAAATCTATCTGACGAATTTGTGCGCAATTTCTGACAGCTTCCTTATTGTCTCTTCTGGCGGTAGTACCTTTCAAACTCACATATTCGAGTAGTTCTTCAATAATATTCATTTGACTACCTACTCTTCTAAAAAAAATAGCAAGTTGAGCAGTATCATTTATATCTGATGTTTCACCCAAAATCCAAAATATACGAAGCTTGTTGTAATTGTGTTCAGTGATGCATAAATATCACTCGAAATTTTTTTTATTCATCTTTCTACAGTTTGACGTGTGTGTGGCAGACTAATTTGAGTAAAGAGTTTCGATTTTTCAGGGCAGATTTCTTCAACTAGGGCAAGTAGACAGTCTTATAGACAGTTATAGTCTGTATAAAAAGCTTCATAATTTCAGCAATAATGTGGGATACTTGAAAGCTATCACTGACAATACCATTTGATTGGGCAGTTTGCTTATAAAATATGCATTGTTGATAAGTCAAATAGTTCTTCAAAATGACGCTTACTGCTGACGAATATCGTAATTTTAGATCAAGATCAATCTCAGTTTATTTATTTCTTGATGTATTGTCCAGTTATAAAATTCCATTTTTTTATGTACGTCTTCATGCATTTTTAACAGAAATTGTATTCTGCATTATTCATAAAAGTCAAATAGACCACTTATACAAAAAACCCCGTTACAAAACAGAGCCTCAAAAGCTGTTCGGCTTGTAGAAGCAGGATTTATTATAAGCATACTATTAAAAGTTCGGATTTTTTTAATATAGTATTTTATTCATATAAAATATAATTCTACCGAAGCAACTGATAACTCAAAATGAAAGAACTATTGTTAATATTTCAGTATTTTTTCATGTATCGATTCATAAATTTTTTTGCATCTATATAGAGATTTAAATTTTTCACAACGTTCTAGATCTTGATTGCTTTTTTTTTCAGAAGAGGTTGTTGTCATGTCCTTCCCGTAAGGAAGAAATGGACGTTGCAAGAGAATGAGACAGGTTGGACTTCTACACGATAGATGGCGATACCACTTATCTCCACCTCCACAATTAGGCATGGAACTGGAGGGGAGGGATATATTCTCTAGCCGCCTGCAAACGTGGTTTCTACTGCGACATATCACAAAACTTTATGAACCACTGATTTAATGAGCACGTTCTCCGTGTGTACTCGGAAGGTATTTGATGGCATCGGGCATCAAACCCAGGCCTTCCGGTCTGGAGTCCGATGCTCTAACCACTAGGCTATCCATAGGCAAAATCAGAGGTGGTAATAATCGTTAATTCTGACTAGGCTCAAAGTCATTCCTTGTAATTTTATATTATGGTCAAGTGATAAGTTCAGCATTTGATTTGACTCTTAATCTCCACATCTTATTTAGGAATACTTTATTAATTTTTCTTAAATTTCAATAAAAATGTATCGATGATCAACATATTCCTATCTAGTGTTACTTTGTAATTAATGTATTCTATAAACTTAAAAAAATTACTATATATAATAATTCTAATAATTTTTTATAGGAATATTATAGCAGTGTAAATGTATATTATATTTTTTATTACGTCAGAACATATTTTGATGGCTTCCTTTCAGTTAATTTGTAATTTTTTAAATCGGTTTTCGTCTTTTCAAATTTACTTTTGTCACCCCCCCCCCCGAAGGGTTATAATGCCCTCCTAGAAGGACGCTCCACACAGTTTGAGAAACACTGACGTAGAAGAATTTATAACAAAAAAGAATCTTTCAATTAACACTTTAAAGTACTGAACAAAAACATCCCGATCTTCCTAAAGGACAATGGATGTTGATGTAAGAGAAACAAAGTGATACTTAATGATGGAATAGCTTATCACCTTCTGTTCTTCACCGGCTGACAAATCGTGAATAAAAAGGAGCAGAGATGAAGTCTCAATCTTTCACAAAAGAGGCTCATAAGACTGAGATAAAGAGGAAAACATTACGCACAAATTTATGGAAAAAGAAGGCTCTACGTTTTAAAGGGTTGCGATTTAAGTGTAAAAAGAATTATTTTATGAAAAAAAAAGAAAAAAAACTAATTCTATCATTCAAGTTGATTTTTTTTATTTGTAATTTTCACACTTTTTCGAGAAATTTAAATAAGTTAGTTGTTATGCTATGACATTTTATTTTTATATTGTATTTGTAGATTTTTACCTGGGTCCAATATATTTTAATTTTGATCTGATAAATAAAATAAAAATTATTCCTAAATTTTTATTTTATTTTAATTGTAAAGGTACTTAAATATGAGATAAATTTAAATTTTGAAGTAAACTAAATGCAATTGATTTCTTAATTGTAATTATTTCTAAATAGACTATTGTAACTTCTAATTGTATTTGATTTAAGAAATAACACAAAATACTCATTTATTTCATTCAGTATATGAAAAAGAAAAATTCGTTCTATCTACATCGCTGTCAATAATTATCAGCTATCACGAGAATTTCAATATATTCAATAATTGTTCGAATTTTGAAAGTAGTAATCCATAGTTAAGTTAATGTTTTGATTCATATATATTATATTTTACGTTAGTTGATTAAATTTTATAAAGATTTTCCTTTATATTATTAATTATGTACCTTTTAATTCCAATTAATACCTCAAAAGTGGAATAGCAGCCTCATAAAATGAAACGTCACATACTTTATTTATGTATTAACAACTGCTATTTTTTCAATTTGATTTAATGAAATTTAAGATAAACAAATTGTATTTGAAAGATTTTTTATGATGTGGAAGCTAAACTTTACTTCCAATAAGTATTCATATTATAAAAAAAGATATGTTTTCTTCTTCTTTTTCTCTTGGATTGCTTTACTTTGAAAATTGAAATCGTACTAAGATCAATAAAGCTCAATTATGAAATTCTAATCCACAAACCTCTGCAAACATGACATTGAATATTCTAAGTATACACAGCACATATAGAACATTTTGATCTTTGATGAGGTTAGTTTATTTCACACACAACTTGTTCTATTTTATAATTTTGAGAAAAATTGTGATATAAAACATACCTTCGAGGTCAGATGTTTCAACTTTTATTTCATTCATATGTACCGAAGAATTTGTAAGATTATTTTTTTTGTCCCTCCAGAAACCTGTTTTGTAAAAAGATGACAAAATTCGAATCCAGTCGTTTGCTCTCTCTCATTACAGTTTTTCTAATTAGAACAAATTAATCTAAGTTCATACGTAAACTGCAGTATCAAAAGTATAATGATAAATTTATTAACCTCCGAAATACCTTTTTTAAAATTTTGTTTTAAACTGTGGCAAAAAAAATTAAGAAGTAATTCTAAGTATTTCTAAAATAGAATGAGGTTTTTTTAAAACTTTTTTTTATATATTTATAAGAAGATAATTATCCTAAGAGTATTGTTCAAATGACATAATTTAACATATGTGTATTAATTAACTTTTTTATATCGCTTAATTTGGTCACCCATCCTGTATAGTGATTAGCGACGATGACCGCTGTGCCGTCAGGCCTGGGTTCGAATCCCGGATAAGGCATGGGTGTTTGTAAATGTATAGTGCCTTTGCGACATGAGGGTACTCTAAATAGTCGTCTAGCAGAATGTCCTCTCGTGAGGTTGGTGGAAGGGGAAGAGAGATGGGATGCCCCAGACCACTCCCAGGGTGTTCTCCCTCAAAATTGGGGTGGAAACGAGCCAAATCTTACAGTCACCTGTATGGTGCTCAAAGCTACGGCTAACGACAAGCGTACTATCTAGTCCGATGCCATGATGAATTTCGTGGGCCTCGATCTGACTACGTCAGACAGGTGGCATTAACAACAACAACATATCGCTTAATTTAACAGAACGTTACGGGAGTTGTTCCAATAGATGTTCTAAAATATCAACATAATCAAGGTTATTTCAATAACAAATTAGGAATTTTTTTTGGTATATAATATCTAAAAAATTTTACGAAAATCAATATATTAAGCTTTATTACATTACATTACAAATATTTTTTCTAGAATATATCTTTTTCTTAAAAACATGCTATTAGTTTCCTAACAGTAAATTGTATATTAAAGTATTATTTTTGATAAATTAATTGTAAAAGCAATACGTTTAAAGGTGCAAGAAAGTATGCGGCAATAAGAAATTTTACGGCATTACATTAATATATATATAAATACTATTATTAATATTTAAAATTTATCACACACATTGCACTTCCAGAAGTATGTGATCGAATCCAATTGCATATTACGTTTACTGTTGTAATTCGATTCTCAAAACTCGGATACTTGATACTCATCTCACAAAGAAAGAACAATTTCCTATTAAAAATATTTCATTTGGATTCAGTAAAATTCTCTCTCTCAAACAGTTCGAAACCTTTTGAGAAAGTATCTCATCAATTTGAATTCAAGATTTAGTAACGATTACGATACTGGAATTCTTACCCACCTCCACTCCAAACTTTCACACCAGGCCTATGTGACAAACATGTCTAAGCCTTGACGAATATATTACACCGCTACAATACAGGTCTATAGATGCACTCGATTAGATACTCGATAACACACGCAAACATGTCCGATCACATGATAACTGTTCTAACCTGGATGTAACATAATATATATATATATATATGGCTCGTCTTCAGTGATACTAGACACATACGTTTTATTGTTTCTGGATCCCCTATTCAAAAATGATAATTAAGTACCCAAAGTAGTTCCTGATAATAGTTTAAGTGGCAGACAAAATCAGTAGGCAGAAACCTTTTTCTTATATTAAAAATATCCTCCGGGAAATGAGCTCTATATTTTGACATTTCAGTTAAATATACAAAGCTTTAGCACCTCAAGTCTGAACTATTTGACGAGGTTTCAAAATGCTATTTGTTAAAATGATGTAGCGCACTTACGCTTAGAAGTTC
>BMAO01016302.1:0-20598 GCA_019973975.1 Trichonephila clavata | reverse complement strand
TATCAATCGTAAAATCTAAGAATAAGAGAAGGCGAATTGCAACTATGAGGTAACGCGTCCTGAAATTAAATATTCGCCATATAATCCGCCAGGAGTTGTGGAAGTAAATATCATTGGAGCTGACCGAGCTATCAGAGTTCGAGAAGAATCGGCACAAGGAGCTCCGACCTTCAATAATCTTATCGTCAGATTAAGTGTTAGATTAGATTAGGATTTCAGATTGCTGCCATAGTAATCTATTAAGTTATATATTTTTCATAAAGTGTTAAAGATGGAATAAAAGTAACTAATTATACATTCATCATGTCTGCTTCAACCCCGAAGCCTCTTACACCCGCGACCTGCGGACCGCGACATATTACACAAAACGACAACTGCCTTGACACCCTCGCAGGTTTCACGTATTGCAGTTACTCATCCATCCCTCGACCCATCAATTATCTTCCTCAGGACATGTCCATTCATATAATATTTATTTTATTCTTTTAGAATATACCTTAAATTCCATACTTGACAAGCACTTATGCACTTTAAGAATGTTCGGAATTGAAGATTTTTTCAAAATCTATTTTTGCAAACACAGTGCATATTTTAAAAAGCGTATCCAATTGAAATTTCTTTATTCTGACCTTGTCGTGTCAAATCAGTAAGTCCTTATTTAGATTGCAAATAATACAAGATGACTATTTATCCAGTTAGGAAAAATTCTCTATACATAGTCTAGAAAAATTTCACAAAAAGTTTTTTTTTCAGTGACCAACATCACAATTTCAGATAGAAAGAATCAAACTAATTTCTTTACATTAATGTGTCAGTTTATGCTAGTCGTGAGCAAATAGCGGTCTGCAAAGATGTTTCTTTCTCTCCGCTCAGCCAAGACAAAAAACCAAATAGATAGAACATACTCTCTATATTTGAGTCAAAATATAATTTTGAAAGCAAAGTTTTTCTTGCGTGAAGATCAACAACAGTAAATACAGATGCTAGTTGGCTGATATTAACTTGCAGGCTGTGATGAAACATTCATCAAGCAATTTCAATCCTGATTTTAAAAAAAAAATTATAGGAACATGTGATAGGCTATATTTGTGACATTAAAATAATTCTAAATTGAATGAGCTTGTAGCAATAGATTATATGAAATAAGTACAATAAGTAGCATAAAATAATGGAACGAATAAAACTGCCAATACTTTATTTAATTTACATCTGATTTTTATACGGCACAATTCAGTAGCGCAACAAAAAAAAAAAAATTCAAGGGGGGGGGGAGTCTATGGTCGAAGTCTCCCAACTCGTATCACACTTCAAGAGAACACCAATTGATTCTCCTGATTTTGTCAATTTCGTAAACAAAAGAAAAAAAGATATTATTGAATTAATAATTAGCATTAATTAGTAAAATAAGTTGTTAATTTCAAGTACTTAATTGAATTTTACGATATATAAAAAAGGATTATCATCAATCGAAAAAAACTCAAGGGCTTTGGGGAGTGTCCAGACCCCCAGGACACCCCTCTTGTGTGCGCCACTGGCACAATTTATATCTTTTCTGAGATGCAAAATTAACTAATGAACAAGGGCGTAGTTACCCCCGTATCAATGATACGGGTTTCCCAAGGTAAAGGGGCACTAACACGTGTAAGCAATTCTAAAATGTTAAGTCTAAAAAGTTAAAATGTTCTTTATTCGAGTCATTTTCCAAAGCTTTTTGTAAAAATAGTATACTTTTAGAATTACAACCTCTTAAGTTCAATAAGAATGTAATTGTCTTTCTACCCTAAAATTGTAAATTTTGCAAAAACTTGACGAATTTTTTTATGATTTTACTGTATAGGCCATCTTATTAGCTTCAAAAAAATATCAAGTTTATCATTTTTCGTTCACTAGAACAAAAACTACAAGTGTTTTAGCAAAAGCAAATGCCATTACTTTAAGCAAGAAATGTCGTACTTTAAAACGCGTTTTACTCGTAATGTGATTTTTTGAAAATAAATAAACGGGGTCAGCGATTGCTAAAAGAGTTTTGAAAAGAATTGACAGTGAAGTTTTTTGTGTAAGTTCTGTATATAGTAGAAGTCTTTTAACTTTCAGATTTATCAATCAGTTTTATTACAAAATTTACAGTCTCTTGTGTGAATATAATCACTGTTTTTTTTAAGCAATTTCATATAATAACTAAGATAAAGCACTCTAGTTTTTGTAAAAATTAAAATATCTCGTATCCTGAAGGTCATTTCGACAATGAATAACATAGCAACACATCAGAATTGAAAATTTGTTCATAAGCCTTTGGTACAGAAGGGACCACGTTTATGTTATTTTTTGTCAATTTTTACCCATTTCTCCCATTTTAGTTATAATAATTTCTTTTCCTCTTCTAAATTTTAGCATATTTTTCTTAAAATGTAGTAAACAAATCTAAAAACAACAAAAAAATCTACATATCTCCATTTTTTTTTAAAAAAAGTTGTCGCAACCAGTCGAATACTTTAAATAAACAGTATTTCTAAAAAAGAAGTTTAATTTTTTTATGCTCATCTCTTTTTATTTTTATTTTTAAAGTTCTTATTTTTATATACCCGGCGTATAACGCGTACCCGTAAATTTCGATCTTATTTCTGGTGTTAAAAATGCACGTCATACGTCGGAATTTAGGGTATATATTTATCGATAAATAATTGCATAGCGTTTAAAATTTATCTAATATTAGTTAAAATTTACAACGCGAAGACATACCATTTACTATATAGATTGATTTTTTTTTTTTTTTTGTTATTGCTAAAGGTATATATATTTTTGCTTTTCTCTTAAAAAATTTTCCAAAAGTAGTGGTACATACCTCAGCTTCTCTAGGTAGCAATTATCTTGTAACGCATTTCTCCCGGCCCGTCGAATCAGGCACTCACCTTGAGCGACAGGAGAAAGTGTTATGCTGTCCGACTACGGAAGAAGCAACAAAGAAAAAAAGTGACTGACATTCACCCATCAATTAGTTTGCTGCCTCGCGGTCTACCGTCGCACAAATAAACCAGTTTTTCCCGCATTGTAGGACAAAAGATGAGGAGCTCTGCACTTGAACACAGTCGAAAAAAAGGTCAATATTCAAATTAACACAAAAAAAAAATGTTGTGTAATTGTAGTTTTTAATTAATTTAAGGCTTCTCTAAGGCATTTTAAAAACTAGTTGAGTTCAGGGTTACACTCGGTAAATACTAAATGCGTTGTGCAATACTGAAAAATAGCATTCCATCTTGTAACATTCCCTTTTTCCTTAAGATAAAAGAATACCAAATTCTTAATTCACCAGTAAGTACAGAACATCCCTATTTTCTTATTCTATTCTCCTTCCGATTATAAAACTCATTTATATCTATCACTTTTTCCTCATACTAACCGCATGATAGCAATAAAATTTCACAGGGTACAAAAGCAACAGACATATAATGGATCACAGAAACTAAATGTGGTAATAGTGGCAGAATTTACATCATTCGAACCAACCATTTACCACAATTCGCCACTCTGTGAACGGTGGTGTCTGCTCACGACTACCAATCACATCTCATATGAAGGCGATGGGTAAAAGACCAATGGATACCAGAGGATGGACAAACACATTGATTCAGGTCTTGCTGGCTAAGTTATGCTTACGTACTAAGTACGATCGTGTCAATTCCAATATCATTTATCCTGCTTGAATACTCTGAAGGAAGGGTACAGCTACTGACCGTCATATGTATTATCCCAAAACGAACTAGGGGTGATTGGTTATCGTATTCGATAGCGCTACAAACCGCGATGCAGCAATATCAAACAGTATGACGTTCTATAGATACACAGTAGGATATGACCTGTGACCACGTCGACTGGAATCCTGGAACAAAAACTTGATTCGACGAAGAACAGGAATAGAATCAGGGTAGAACTAGCTATATCCCATAACAAATGAAAATACCCGTGCTGTTGTGCAATGATATTTTTTTTACTGAGCACCATGAGAATAAATCAATGGCACTCAATCAGCGGATTATGGTCATGGGTCAATACAGAAGCATCATGACATTGCAAATGATGCAAACTTATGATGAAGGTGAGCCTCCAAGGTTTGCTGGAGCGTTCCTCTGATCGGAATCTCGCATACTGACATTCCTCTAACCTCACTGACATCTCTGGAACATGGTCCATTCTCTTCTCGTCTTTATCATCACGGTCGGGGCACTGTGGATGCGTACAGGTGGCAATTCGTGGTCTTACGACGGAGAGACTAACATATCATTTTGAATATTTGATCCCATAAATTTTCGAATTCGTCTCTGCTGGAACTCTCAACCTCGCATCTCTGCTACAGTACGTTTCCTTTGCGACGATTGACAGTTTCACTATATAATGGGTTTCTCTCGAAAAAAGAGCGGTGCGACAATTTCGGAATATGCCAGGTCGTTCCAACGTACACATCGAGTGAGTGCGGAATGGCAAACTCAATTACTTACACAACTCGGTGAATTGCGTCTCCGCTGCAATTTGCATCTTTTCTAGCCACTAATTGGTACTGCATTTTCCCTATCACACAGTATAAAGTATGTTTATTTGGTCCTGTATAACTGGATGTCAGAATGACATCAAACTGCAAAGTAAAAAAATAGAAGCACTTGATTTTTTTTCCAAGCATACGATGTGACAAATGTGATAGAAATCAAGAACAGGAAAATAATTCTAGCTTTGAACCATTTTTGCTATTTAAGTTCACTTTAGTAGTTAGGCGAAGACTACCTCATTACCTAAAAAACTTTGATCCTCCTTTCTTGAATCTCAAGCTTTACTTTTGAGGTTCCAACCTTAAGAACTACTTTAAGTCAGTGGCATAACGGAAAATGTTAAAGGCAGGTTTTGAGTCCCAAGCCGTGCCTTTCAAAGGATTGGGGTCCATGGCCGAAAGTGCCCCAACTCATATCATACCTCAAGACAACACCAATTGATTCTTCTGATTTTGTCAACAAAAAATAAATAAGAAATTAGCTTTAATTAATAAAATAAATTGTTGATTACAAGTACTTTATTTAATATTACGTTATATATATATGTATATATATATATATATATATAGGATTATCATCAATCGAAAAAACTCAAGGGTTCTGGGGGGGGGTCCGGACCCTCCAGGAACCCTTGTGTGCGTCAATGTATACAGGTATAATCGGATTCACTGATCCCCTGGTGTGACGGACCTCATAATTTTAGACAATTAAGTGATAAAAAAAAATGAAGCATGCACTCGCGGACTCCACTCTGAAAACTTCCACACGACACTCAAGTGATTACACGACTATTTTGGGGATTTAATAGTATATGAATTAAAGGTAACGAAGAAAAGCTTAGGGGAAAATGACATCTTTTCCTATTGCACAATGCATTTAAAATTTCCTCCGAATTGTTACCCTAAAATAGTATAAATTTCAGATAAATAATTAAATCTATTTTTCTGATCCAATAATGACAAATGCTGTCCTTACGTCAATAAATAGCCCACATTATTCATGATTTTTTTGCGCGCGCTCATGATCATTGAATATGTATGATGCCCAAGTCTCATCCATATTCAATAGAGAAGTAACGGAATGTGTTTTACCTTCAATATTTTCATCAAATTAAAGCAAAATATCTAATCACTATCCACTTCCTGTACGTTCTTGAGAAATAAATGTGTTTTGATTAGACGTATTTTTATCATTTGTCAAGGTTTTTCGAAGATGGGCATATTTTCTTGCATTCCATTAAGTTTCATCGTGTGCCTTTTTGTTCTTTGATGTAAATTAAAACTAACAGAGATTTATACAAAACGAATCAACAAGTATTTTTTATGCAAAATATACGGAAACAATTTCCAGGGAAACTTTTTTTTTTCAAAACAGGAAATTACCTATAAATCAAGTTTTTCTCTCTACATATTTTTGTGTATGGCTCTTAAAAATACTCTTATTTAAAGCAAAAATTATTTGAATTTATAAGATTTAAAATATATAATTAGTTTTGGTCAAAATACAGAGGGATGCTGCAGTATTATAAACATTTCAGACTGAGGACTGCTTTATAAACGTGGTTTTTAACCATGTTTTGGATATATATATATATATATATCGCCCCCACCCTCTCTCTCTATATATGTTTATATCTGAAATTAGTAGAATCCGCTTTGGTTTCACATAATATATGGAACGCTTTTGCTGATGTCTAGCAAATGATAGAATACTTTTTAAATAATATTAATCTAAATTTACTATAAGTCTTATCTGTTGTTACTGATGCTATTTGTCTGACGATGTCAGATCGAGGCTCACGAAATTCATCGCGGCAAAGGGCTAGTTGTACGCCTGTCTCTAGAGTACCATGCAGATAACAGTATGTTTTAGCTCGATTTGACTCCAATTTTGAGGGAGAACACCCTAAAGGTGTGGTCAGGGATTCTTCCCCTTTCACCAACCTCACGAAAGGACTAGCAGTTCGACGACTATTTAGAGTACCCTCATGCCGCCAAAACACTACACCCAGAATGGGCATTAAGTCGATCGCGATCGACCGCCTTCTTATAAGATCTTAGACTTGTATACTAAAAGAAACACAGGTGGTTATCAAAATACAGGAAATACCCGAGAATAAAAGTGACATATTTTTAATGCACTTCGTAAGCATTAAAGTATAATAATAGCTACCATATTTTTTTTTATATAAATAGAAATGTGTATATAGTATATTCTGGTAGCTTTATCGAAATTCTGTGAATCTTGTATTTTTTTTTAAAATCGTAAAATGTTGGATTTCTCAGATTTTTAAAGAGGTCTAATTGTGGGAGCCCGTCCAGCTGGAGCAAGTGTGACCGAAATATTCCAGTTTTTAGAAGTTTTCTAGAGGTACAGTGTCTAAAGCCATGAGTGCTTACACAAAGTGCAGCAAAACAAGCTCGACAGAACAAAATAATGGAAAAAGAAACATGTTAAATGTTCTCTTTATCTTTCTTGAAACACAAAATTTTTTCTCCTTCAAAAGGACGGAATTTTAAAGAATAACTTTTGGAATCTAATAGACGAAGTACAGTATCCTAATAAATAATCCTAATATATTTTAAAAAGCTGCAATTCATTTAACAATGTTTTTTCGCTCTACCTACCTGTGTGAATCTACATTTTCAACGATGGATATAATTAAAACAACATAACATTCCCGTTTCATAGCCGGCCGCTTAGAATGCATTGCAAGATTAACCAGTTTTAGTAATTATATACTCAGATAGTCAAAATTGGTAAGGATAGTATGCAGACTAAGTCTTCTGCCGATACTTTAACTACGAGAACTAACTTTAAATGAAAATGATATATTTTTTTATGTATTTTGAATTGTTTGATAATAAATGTATCATTTGATAATATTAAATTTGTGGGTATATAGTTATTATGTTTGTATTTTACGTTTTACTTAAAACACAGTTTTAAAAGTGTATGTTTTTTTTATTGTAGTTATGTAGATAAGTACATATTCTGTATTTATTATTGTTAGAATATAAATATTGTTGAGCTTTTTTTTGCTTATCACACCTACACCACAGAGTGGACCGCAACACCTTGAAAAAATTAGAAGTAGACAGTGCCATGTAAAGTCTGCCCACCCCTGCACTACATACACATTTACAAACATCCATGCCGAACCCAAGACCAACGACACAGCAGTCATCGTCACTAACCACTATACCGGATGGGCGGCAGAGTATCGTGCGATGATTCGGAGGGTTTTATTTTTAATTGAGAACATTTTTAACCCCGTGCACTACAAGGGGGCTTACATAGAAGTAAGCGTGAAGCACACACATCACAAAAGGAAAGAAGGATTAAAAAATTCCTCTCAAAACAATTTCAATAGGGGATTTCCTACACGCGTATATATGGTCTGCCTGCAATTAAATAACCGGACATAAAATCATATTTCGAAAGATTCAAAAATATCCAAACGTAAGAGCAGCTTACCTTGCCTATTTTACAATGCTCAGCTAATATTTAACTTGGCTGTTATAGTGTACACACGTATGCTTATAATATATGCTTCAAATATATATTTAAAATGTTATTAAATCTTGTAAACACAATAGAATAGTTGAATGTACTATAATTATATAGATAACAAACTTTATTTCAAATACTGGGAGAAATTCTTTACTTAAAAGGGGTGTTTCCTTTTTCTAAAAGTGGTGTACCGAATATGGAACGGGCTTTGAAACATAATGCGAATAAATAAAGGGAGTCCTATCAGTTAATAATTTATCTTTCAGTTTTTGATGGGGAAAATTACAAATATTTTGCTTTTAAAGTGGTTAAAATGTTTGTTCCAGTTAAATTAATATTTCAGTAATCAAAATCAATGGTACTGAAATGTATGAATTAATTGTTAGTTTTTATTTTAAATCGTAATTTTTAAAAACGTAAATTTCAACAAAAAATTCACACTTTCGGAAGACTATTTTAAGGTTTAGGTACTTTACACACTCAGATTCATAATAAATAAATATTTTAATGAGAGGTTTTGTGACAAAAAAAAAAGTTATACAAAATATGTTACGAGTTAAGAAGCACGCAAATTATCATTTTGAATGGTTTCTTTTTTTTTTATGTTACTCTACATAATTATTTAAAAATCCTAAATTTGTTTTCTTTTAAACCATTAAAATAATAATACAATAAACGCATACACAAAAATTAGTGACTACGACACAGTCAATTTTTATAAAACATTTCTTTAAACTTACGTCACTTTCAATATTACGGGTATAGAAAAAATACAGAGCGAAATAAAATTATTTACGTCACAAATTATGTTCAGGAATATACTTGTAGTAAGATAATGGCTTATTGGCGCAAACATCGCATTTGGCAAAGATGCAACAAGAATTAGTTAATTTATCAACAAAAAAAAAAGGTACCATCTGATCTTAAAAAAATTCTGTAAATCTAACTGACTGATTATTATTAAAGTTGCACATCGTAGCTCTATAAGTGTAAGAAAGAAATAATGGAAATATTGAAACTAACAGAGAGCAAATATTTAGTACAACCAGCGTCATCAATTTTGTCTTGGACTTTTGATTTCGTTTCATCTAACTTGAATCTAAAATTATATAAGGACCAATGGAGACGGATTTCATAATTTTGAGTGAGTGTTTATTAATCCCTTAACTGCCTATTAAAAGTTACGCGATTCATTCCCCGGTGCTACTGTTTTTTTCCACATATACGAGGGTATGCGGTGTATTAAAGGGAAAAGAAAAGGCAAAAACAAGCAAATTTTCCCCCGCAATAAACAAATCCTTCGCAAACACTGTCAAGTTCATTTTATTGCATTCCAAAATCTTCGGAATAATTTTACTGGTAGCAGCGCGAAGAAAAGAATCCTTTTTCGGAAAGACGTATATATACGTCCGGGGGCACTTAATGCACTGTTTGAGCGAGACGAATATTTTCGTTGGTGGCAGTTGAAGGGTTAACTTTGAACTTTTAAGCCACACGAGGATTATTGGCGATGGACCTCGTAATTTTGAACCATAATCACGTGACTAGGACGAATCATCTCATAATTTTGATCACGACAAGTGATGAGGACAGCACCTGAGCTGGCAACCCCTCCCTCCAAACATGCACCCCGAGTTCCCAGGGAGAACTTCGAGCTTCGACGGATTAAAAAGACATCAGTCCATTTATTCGGCATGTCCTCAATGGCAATAGCTTTTGAGCCCACGACTCGACAACACCGGTCACGAGTTTCGGACCATGACCACTCGGTTACCGACAAACAAGGAGGAAGTAAGAAAGTACAAGTGAATATTAAGGTCGCATTATTCAGCTACTCGAGTAATTTTTTTCAAGTGACGTGGACGATACCTGATCTGGCACTCCTTCTCCTAGCTTCCACGACACCAACGGGAGGGTGTTTGAGCCACGATAGATTTCACGTGAATCCCCCCCCCTACACGGAGGGTCTTCAACGGTACTAGGCTCGAACTCATGACACACCAACCACGAGTCCGTTGCCTTGAACACTAGTCTACCGCGATTCAGACCAACAGGAAACTCGCAATTTTAGTCATCGCGCTAACACGCAGCTTCCTTCTATAATTCCCTCGTTTTTCATATTAACGATCGTGTCTTTAAAATCATTGCTGCCACACGAATTTAAAAATTCATTGCAATTAAGTATATAAAATTCTAAACGCGCTTATTAAGCATTTGATGCTTGGAGCCTTGGCAGATTTAACATATTTGATTTTAATTTAAGTCACGTTCTGAAGCAACATGAGGGCTAGCCGTGAAGAACCTCGTAATTGTGTACCACCAGTGGCGCACACAACGGGGGTGTCCTGGGGGTCCGGACACCCCACAGCCTTTGAGTTTTTTTCGATTGATGATAATCCTATAAATATAACGTAAAATTTAATTAAGTACTTGCAATTAACAATTTATTTTATTAATTAATGTTAATTATTAATTCAATAATTTATTTTTTACTGTTTTTTGTTAACAAAATCAGAAGAGTCAATTGGTGTTGTCTTGAGGTATGTTACGAATTGGTGAAATTTCGACCATGGACTCCCCCTTGAAAAATTTTTGTGTGCGCTACTGTGTATCACGGTTACATGACGAGGACACCACAGAGCTGGCACCCCTTCTTAATCCCACACCAACGGGAGACCTTTGAAGGACTTCAAAATTAACATACATCATCCCCTCTACTAGGCGAATGTTCAGTGATATTAAGGATATAACTCATGGCACGCCAGCCGGAGTACCTGATCATGACCACTAGACTACCGTTACGAGATTTGTTAAGTATAATTTAGAGCTTATTTGTATAGAATATAAATGATTAGAATAGATGTGCTTATGTTGTTTAAGGGGGGGGGTTGTATTTGGCTGGCACAGCAATTGTGCAGATAGATCTAGAGTTATGTTTGATTCGAAATCGATTGCAAATGAAGTAGATACTGTTGAAATATCTTTTAGAGGGTATTCAAACGTTGAAGTATTTGCTGAAGCGATTACTGGCAAGTCAACAGAAGTAGATGCACAAATTAAAGATCTCGTCCTTTCACAGCATCGTTATGCATAGGCAGGAGGGGAATTAAATCCATTATTTTACATTGGAAAAATTAAATTTCTTAAGCAATATTCGAAATAATTTGTCTTTATTTCTTTGCTAGAAGTTATTCAATTTGGAAAATAATGAATAGAAGCCAACAACACTATGTAGAAAAAAAGTACACACACATTATTTAAAAAATACATCTAATATTCTCCCAAGTCTTGCAGTTCATTTTTGGATGGTTGCTGTTCGTGAAGTCACAAAATCAAACACTATTTTAATTCCCAGTCCCTATAAGAATGAATTGCAGGATATATGTCTATGTTTCGCATAATTATTCAGAATGCAATGATTCTTAGCGTAGAAAAGAATGCTTACTTCTAGAAAGAGAAAGCAATAAAATATAAAATCTTTATCGGAAAATCGCAAAAACATTCAATTGTTTATTGCTGTCACATTCAGGACGAAGACCATCGGCAAAGGACTTCATAATTTTGAATTTTTAGTAGAAAGAGAAGAAATTTAGATAATTTCCCTTGCGCGCATGTGGGGGTATCTATTTAAATGAAATCTCCAGCATATATATATCATTGTGGATGTTACAGACCGCTCATCTCCTTAACTGCTGTTTAAAAGTTATGCGGTTGGCTCTCAAATTGCCACCGTTTTTCACATAAACGCGAATATGCGGTGTATTGAAGGAAAAGGACCAAATAGGCCCATTTTTTTCTGAAATAAATAAATCCTTCGTAAACACTGTCAAGGTCATTTTATTGCATTCCGAATAGTTTTATTGATAGCAGCGCAAAGAAAATTGTATTTTGGAAGAACGTATAAATACGTCCGAGGCACTCAACGCACCGGTTGAGCAAGACGGATATTTACGGCAGTGGCAATTAAGGGATTAAAACAACGAAGCGTAGAAGTACGAAAAGGGAGCATTGCTTGAGAATATTGAGTTTCGTTCATATTAGACGGACGGCCTCTTTCCTTAACATGGAAAATATCAAAAACAACTCAATATTCATTATACACAAACGGGAACAATTATTATAAAAGTGGTCTAATTTGTTAGAGTTCATTCGATTCTTGAAGTAGGAAAGACAGAACAAATGTTATATTAAATTTTCTTTTCTTCAATAACATCAAGCAACCCTCAGTAATAACATACTAAATGAAAGGTTTTTCTTCAAATAAAAATTTAACAAAAAATATGTGTCTGCTGCAACAATTCCAATAAAAAATATGTGTTTTAAAAAAATTATTTAAAAAAGTTATTGAAGTTTAACAAAAGTTACAAAAATATTCAAGACTTTTCAATATCCAGAAGCGTAAAAGAGAAAGGAATTTCTCAAAAGCAAGAATAAAATTTTAAAAAATTTATATTTTTCTTTATAAGTTGGCAAACTAAATATTTGCCATAAGTAACAAATGATATATATCCCGAGCTTTTTAACTAATAATTTATAGAAGTCCACACTTCTCAGGATTGATCCACACATGCATCTAATGTATTACCCAATTCATTATTCGTCGCTCTGTATCCCCCCCCCCCTCCGTTATATTTAATTGTGTCGGGGTGTTTATTTACACGCGAGGGATATACTTCAATAAAAAATAAATATCTGTGCTTATAAGGGCAAAAGTGAGAAATAACGTTTTACCGAAAAGCATATTACCGTTAAATATGTAGAATTTACGCACGTTCGTCTTTTTCAAGAAATGGTATTAAGATGCAAAATGCTGATATTTTAATAAACGTTAATCTACAGTTTATATAACTCTCTACCTAAAATACGATTTTAATTATATGCTACATTTGCATTAGCTTAGCTATCTCACATAGTCAAAAATAATTACTTAAATAATTTTGAATTTAATAACAAATGCTTATAACAAACGATACAATATGAAAGGGTAAAAAATAAATAAATAAATAAATAAATAACGAACACAAAGGTTTTTACACAAATTATCTACGAAAAAATAAAAATAAATAAAATGTTCTATACTTTTTTAAACATATACAAACAATTACGCTATTGCTAAGAAATTCAAATACAATCCAAACGATCTCGAATTTTTTAAATAACTAATTTTCTTTGGTTTAAAGTACATTGATCACATTTAACTGATAATAAAACAAACTTAACACGTAAATCTTTAAAAAAAAATCATTATCAGAAGATAACAAACTATATTTTACAAAATTTCATTTGTTAAATAAAAGAATAAAGTTCGATGAGAGACAAAAAAAAAATCGTTTGAATATATATCTTAGAATTATTTTCATTCGAAATTCCAATTTCTCTACACATTTAAAAAAAAAAATATCCGAAGGAACATTTTAAAAACCTTAAAATATTTCAAATGAGATTGACATAGTTAAAATATGCTCTAACCCAAAAAATTTGCTGAATACTAACAATGTAAGAAAATAACTTCAAAAACAATACAACTTTCTATTATGTAGCGAACACAATAAACATATCGAATTACTTCCGAAAGTTTTCAATTGATAACAGGTAATTCCATTAACTATGAACTGCCGGTTTGTTATCGGATAAATTTGATCAAGTGGAAGTAATAACCAATTATAATTCACTGTAAATGATTTTGACATGAAAGCGTGACCCAAATAGAAGAAAAATGAAATAAATTTCTACTCACCGAAAGGGCAAACACTGAAGGATTTAGAAGTTTAAGTAGCAGGTGTCTGTCGTCAAGTTTGGTTCATTATGCATTCGCTTGAGAAAGACAAATCACTTTTTCTCACTTCGTCAAATATCAAATTATTTTAAACAGTTGTTTTGTAAACTATTGCTTGAATTTTATTAACAATTCATCAATTATTTCAGATCTTTTTTTCCAGAGTTTTGAATGAAATTGTTTTTCGTGATCTTCGATGAACACAGTCACACAAACAGCGATACAAATAATTTTAATAAATACTAGTTCAAATATTATACACAACACATTTCGATGTTCAAAACAAACACGCAATCGAATGTTTATGGAAATCTAATAATAAATGGAATTTTTCCAATAGTTCTTTGACTTTCAGTTATACTAGAAGCAAGTGGGTGCGCTTATAATTAATATACAATCCACAAATTGAATTATAGATAATTAGATTGATATTCTACATTCTAAGACAATAATTCGATTATCTCTACTTCTCTTTCTGGAATATCTTCCGGAATTGTTTACGGAATGACTAGACGAAGAATTTTGTTTAGAACTATCCTAGATCATACATCGGAATGATGATAATTGTTGTGGAAGAGCATGGGCAGAGAAGCCGTCAGCATGACATGTTTGTTGTGGCATTCACGGTTGTGTCTTCGCTTGAGTTTCGGCATGAGCGGAGTGATTCCACCGGCACCACCGGCGAAGCCATTGCAAAGCCAGTTCGCAAATCTCACCCATCGCGCATTGTGTTAGTGTGTGACGTCATAGAGAGTTGGACGAGTTCACTACCTGCGCGGGGAATCAGTGAGTCGGTGGCTCAGTGAGAGAGAGAAAAATATTAAAAGATGTATTGGGGGAAGTGTGGATCGATTTTGGAGTGAGAGGCCGATACAGAAAATACGCTCTAGAGGTGAATAAAAAAATAAAAAAGAACTCGCCCCCAACAAGGGCGGGGGGTCGAAAGAAAGAGTGGAGGGGTTTAGGAAACACCAGGTGCAAGCAAAGAACCGTTTATGTCGATCTTGCAGAGGAAAAAGTTTGAGAAAAAAAATGTGAACCTGGGTTATTACAGCAATAAATATTCAAATAATATGAATAAAAACAATCTTTTTTTGCTAAGAAGCATTTGAATTGCTTGCTAATGAAATATTAAATAAATTTTTTATGAAACTTTATAAATTATCAGTATTTCATATTGCATCATTATTATTAATAATAATAAACAATTGTTGCATTTACACTATAATTAATGAAACCTTCCAATACACGAAATTCAAAATTTTTAAAAGTGTTTAATCATATTTTGTAAAAGTTTATTTATTTGGACCATTTCTTAAAATAAATACTTTACAAAAGAATAACTTTTCACTGAAGTGTTTTTTTTCTTCGCAATAAATTTAAAAATTTTGACCCATGATAAATATGAAAGATTTTAGAGAGGATTGTATTTTTTTTTCTTTCTATATCATTATTTACAAATTAATTCATTTGTTTTATTCTACATTTAATTTCACACATGAACACACATTGATAAGTTGAAAATTTACTTACACAGAATTATCGCCAATTTGAACATTTTAAGGATTTTCGCCGATCTAAAAAATTGTATAGAAGAATTACAGAATAGATAAAAATTATATTTTAAAATTGCCGTCATACAAAATAAATGAAACGATGCTTGTGCCGTAGAGAGATTCCAGTGCATTGTGTTTACAGTTATATTAATTTTTCAAAAAATGATAAGAATGAAAACTTACAATGTTCTTCGATCTTCACAATATATCACAACACAAGTCATCGTTCTTGGTTTGATTATCAAATAATTTATAAGAAGAGTTTGTTACATATATTAAAATTTAAATTATGGTATTTATATAAAATACACAATCTGATAAATTTAAATTGTACCAATATATATAGATATATATATGCATATTGACGACAAATTAGAGAGTATATATCGAATATCTAACAATTTCTTCAAAAAGCCCAGATCTTACATTAAATTTTGTTTCACTGTGGCCAATTAGAACTTTTTAATTAAACGTTATTATTTCACTGTGAGCCATCTTTTGTTATGAAAGTGCATTTTGCACATTTTAAAAATACACCATGTACTTAATATTGTATATTATAGTACGGTTATTTTTATAGAGTAACACACACACACATTCGTCCTGTATTTTTACACTTCTTTCTTACCATAAGCTTAACTACTATATAGCTAAAGAGCTTTTTTTCTTCTTTTTGGATACAGGAGTTTATGCATATTATAAGAAAACACGAAAAACCTATCGTTGTTTATTTTTGGTAAGGTTTTATTTTCTGGAAAATATAATAGCGATTAATAAATATTGGATGGTGAGATGACGTATTACTTCCAAAAAGGCGAATCTGCATCTTGTTTAAAGGGCTCCTGTCTCACATCCGACAGTTTTTGTGGAATTGAGTCTCACGTTTAGACGTCATGTTTTTGTTTTCTGTAATCCATCTGTTGCAGAATACCATTATTTCAGAAATTTCTTTTTTAAATTTTGTTTACATGCATAAATAAATATTATATTTAATTTTCCTTTTTGTACTTATGTTTCCGTTTTCTAATATTATAATTCCTCAGCTTGATTGATCATACTATATATTCATGTTTTATTTTTCAGTTACGTTGCCTTTTTGTTTTTATTTCTTCCTTTATTTTATTTAGGCTAGAGCCAATAATCATTTTTCCTTTTAAATAATTTTTTGTTGTTGTTGTTACTTTCTTATGGTTTCTCATTCATCTTTAAACTCTTTTAGAAATTTGTTAAAGATTCTGTTAAAAAACTGACATATATGACAGTGGGAATTTTGGTCCTTTTACTCGCATGGGTTTCTTATATGTTGCAAATGTTTTAATTTCATTTTTACACATACGTTTTCTGTTTATTATAATTCTTGAATTTGATTTCTATAATATATATTTATGCTCAGTGGTGCACACAAGGGGGACCCCCCATGTCCCTTACAGGGCTGTTTTTAACATCCTCGGTGCCCGAGCAACTTCAAATTTTTGCTCCCCCCTCTCGTCCTTCAGCTCTTACCTTTCCAATATTGGTTCAGAACGGATTTTTTTTGAAAAAAAATTGTATCTTTTCTTCCGCTATCCAATTTTTTGCGACCCCAAATAGTTTGCGCCCTAGGCATGGGCCTAGCGTACCTAAGCGAAAAAGCTGCCTTGGTCCCTTGATTTTTTTTCCGATTAATTATGTAGCGGTACCATCTATATAAGCCAGTAACTACCTCCGCACCAGAGTGATCATTTTGGTGTAGTGGATAAGTTAGTCGGCTTCGGATTCAAAGGTACCTGGTTCTATCCTACAGGATAAGCGCGCCACATCATTGGTGACCCTGGCTGAACTCAGAAAGACGCAACGTTCTGAACTGTCGTGGCGCCATCTATTCACCCCAAATGCAACCAAAGCCATTAGACACATGATGCAATCAACAAAGTCGTCTCACATATGACTCAATCAACAAGCCGTCACGCACGAATGACGCAACCAGCAAAGCCGTCACAACTCATGACGCAGCAGCAAACACGCTTGATTAAACAAATACATCGTTCGTTCGCCTATCCACCGACTCATTTTTGGGGGAGTATGTAGCGGTGCCATCTATATAAGCCAGTAACTACCTCCGCACCAGGGTGATCATTTTGGTGTAGTGGATAAGTTACTCGGCTTCGGATCCAAAGGTACCTGGTTCTATCCTACAGGATAAGCGCGCCACATCAATTATAATCCTATGTAAAATGTGCGTAAAATTTCATTAAGTAATTGTTATTAATAACTAATTTTATTAATCAATGCTAATTATTTATTCAATAATTTACTTTTTACTGTTTTTTGTTCCCGACAATCGACAAAATCAAAGGAATATGTTTAGAGGTGTATTGGGGTATGATGGGATATGAGAAGGGTGGACTTTCAACCCTGCCCCACCCCCCTGAAAATTCTTGTGTGCGCCACTATTTATGCTTTATCTTCTGTTAATTTCTCTATATTCATGTTTCTATTACTATTCTGTCTCTTAAAGAATTATCTGGGTTTTTTTCCAGTTTTTCTATAAGTCTGTAATTCATCTTTAAACTCATTTAAGAATTTTTCGAAGATACCGTCAAAGAATTTCTATGCTGGTTTGTGGCAACGGTGACAGAGTGTTTCATGGTAGCGAACTTGCGGCCAGCGCTGCTGAGTCACAGGTTCGTTGCCAATAAAGACCCGACGTATAGTGAAGCTGATGCACGTTAAATCTGTTGAGTCTAAAAGTCCTTCCATTGGCGTGGAGTGGAAGTTTAAAGAGGAGAACTCCAACACAGGTGTCGCCCTCACCACTTGACAATGGTTCGAAATAAAGAGGACCTTATCCAATAGTACTCGTATTGTCAGAGAGCATAAATGGCTCCGTGGGAATTTTGACCTTTTACTCACATATGTCTTTCTGTTTTTGTTTTTGGTTTTTCAATTTTATCCATTTGCTTTCCCATTTATATTATTATTTTTAGAAACCTCTTACCTTAAGGTATCCGAACACGTTGAAATGACCAAATTCAGTCAAGACAGATATTTTTGTTTTTTATTTTATTGAATAGAGCTATCTTTTGACTTTACGAAAATACTTTGTTTGTTTCTAACTACCTAGAGGCCAAGTTACAATCCATTTTATAAATTTAGAAAACCGAAAGTGGGTTTTTGATGTACCAGAAGTGGGCATTTAAATTGCTCAAAATCTATCATGGCGAGTCTGATAACTCAAAATATTACGAACGTATTTCTATAAAACTTTTTGAACCTGATATTTATGTTATTTTCTAGAGAATGTACTAAAATATTTCTCATTGTATGAATATTTTTTGAGTTATGGCTTGTTATTTAAATAATGGTTTCATAAAAAATGTAACATTTCTTATAATGTTTACTCAATCAGCTCTAAAATTTTCAAATTTTAATAAAAAATTAAACTTTAGTACATTTTCTAGATAAATGAATCTAGTTGTTTTAGTAATACTTTTACTAATATTGTTATTACTTTTTTCTCTAACTACTTTGAAGTTTTTCAAAAATATTGCTAAAATTTCACTTAAAAATGTGATTTTTGTAAAATTCAGTATTTTTAAATTTTGATAGTTAAATAGTAATATTTATTGGTATTGAGTCCTAAAAGAGCATTTATATTGTTTTAGTATGTTATTTTGTTAAAAAGTACTCCGAACGTGTTCGGATACCTTAAGCATGTTTGTTTTTTCGCTTTAAGTTTGTTGAATCCTCTCTCACTTCCTTTTTAAGTATGTCTAAAAGCTTGTTTTGTTGGTAGACTAACTTTTGTTAGTTTTAGTTTTAGTTTATAGTTTAGTATTATTTAGTACTGTGACGGTTCTGTCTTAGCTCCTTCTACTAATTGTCTTTTTTGGGAAGTTCTGGTCTTTAAAAATTATTTTATTATAAAACCCCGCTTCGAAGAAGAGAACATGATTATGCTAATTAAGACTACTATATATAGTCCAGGTTTTCAGGTTAGAGAGAGAGAGACTAGTCTGCTATCGGAGCAGAGATTAATCAGACTGAAGGTGAATCGTGGATATTTAATATTTGCTAATTGAATTACTTAAGGTGACGAATTGTCACTGAGATTAAATTTATATTAAATTGATAAGAAGTCAAAGTGATCGCCTTGAGTATGTATGGTTAGTATAACTACTATTTTCACATATCTCGCTTACCTCGTTTATGATTAGTGATATTTGAGGGCATTCCTTAATTTGGATTGGTTGTATTAGTGTGATGATTAATATTGTCAATAAATTAGATTATTTTTTGAAACATAGCTAGTGTTCCTTCCAATCCTCCTACACCTTAAGATACGCAGGGATGTAATTACAGTCTTCTAAGTTGTTTTTTTATTTAGTTTCAATATGTAAAACTATTCTTCCCGTGAAAATGAGAACTTCATTGTTAAAAGTTTATCACACATTCTAAAATTAACCAATTCGACTAGTTCATTGCTAATCAAAACTTCCAACCAAATATCGAAAGTTACCTGCAATTGAAAACTGTGTTTCTACTTGTCAAATACTCCGTAAAACTTTCCTCTAGTACGAAGAATTTCTCTGCGAAATACTTTTGAAATATAAATGAGTTTTGCTCAACAGACTGGCGCCTGCGGTACTCTTTCGAGTTCTTGGTTGTGGTCTTACCCGCGGAGTTGGGTTTGTAGCTGTAAACCTTTAATGAGTGAAATTCTTTAGGTGAAAAATGTCCCCAAAGTAGAAACCGAGTCTTATCGAACTAAGGAAACTGTAAAATAGAAAACGGATAATAAATATCCATTGTAAGGTTTATATAATCAATTTTTTTACTTTTATATATCTTAAAATATTCCTTTTTAATAACTGCAGATTTATTACATACTTCTAAAATGTACGTTTAACGTGGAAGTGATACGTACCAGGTATTTTTTAAATTACAAAATATAATCAGGCAGTCATCAATTGTTATTAAAATATCTATTCAAATACTTTCTTACGCAAATTTGGGAAAAGCACATGAGCTTAGGTGCATAAAAAAGGTATTAAAAGGGCAATTGAAAACGTTTTATTTCTTAACTTCAGTGCAATTTCTCAGGATAGATATATTTAACCCCCGTAGATCCTTATTCAGTAAAAGTATCATTATAGGGGGAAATAAACGATACATTTTAATGCCTATTTTGATCCAGGACATGTCCATGACAAATTTAAAATTTTGTAAAGTGCAA